>PVJX010022558.1:0-30358 GCA_004027295.1 Dolichotis patagonum
CCTGTCTCAAAATAATATTGGAGGGTGGCGGGAACACAGCTCAGGGCAAAGACCCTTGGTTCAATTCCCAGTACTGCAAAAATCAATATCACAGTTAAATATTGTTCTATAAATCAGTGGTTCTCACCTATAAATTAGTGGAGTCGTGGAGTTTTTGTTTTTAAGGCAGCTTCTCACCATGCTGCTCAGGCTGGTCTTGAACTCCTGGCCTCAAAGTGATTTTCCTGCCTCAGCCTCCCGAGGAGGTAGGGCTATGAGCATACACCACCAGGCCTGGCAAACCTCCTAGCTGATTTCAATTGTCAAGGTTGGGATTATAGCAGGGACAACTACAACTGACACCTGGCGGACAGAGTCCAAAGATGCTTCTATGCATCCTGAAGTGCACAGGGAAAAAAACTCATTATCCAGTCCAAAATGTCAGCAATGTCATGGGTGCAAACTCTAGGCTGCATATACATTTGGATTACGTTTGGACTAAATCATTATAAAATTTGGATAATTTTATAATTTAGTCTTTTATATGCTAATACTATGGCCATCTTCTCACGCCTGTGCATATCCAAAATTTCTTTCTCAAAACAATGGGCACATAATACCCCAGGAAATGGGTGCTATGTCATGTTTTGCTTAACTTCCCTCCAGCATTAGACATGTAGGTTGTTTCCCTTTGTTGTTATGGACAATACCTTGATGAATGTTTTTTACCTACATCTCTGTATATCGGTCCCATTATTTTCTTAAAATGAATCCTTAGAAATGAAAGTGCTCAGTTGGAAGGAGCAGGTGGCCAGTGTTGACTTTTCCTCATTCCACTGGCACAGGAGCATGCCTATTTTTCTGTAACTTCATGACACTAGCTTTCCTTATTTTGTAAATCTGTAGTGTCAGGCTGGGGATTTAGCTCAGCGGCATAAACACCTGCCTTGTAAGCGCACAGTCGTGAGTTCGATCCCCAGTAACAAAAAAAAAAAAATCTGTAGTGTCATTGTAGCACCCTGATCTGCCCAGATTCAGGGCTCTGGGGCCACTTGGCCAGAACAAGACTGAGGTCCTGTACCTCCTCTCCTAGGGACTTAGGGTATCTGTTAGGGGTCTGCTCACTGTGCCTGTTCTAGGGCTTCTCATGGTCTTCATTTACCGCAGGATCGAGATATATCAGTCAAGCTGCTGCCAAAGTTGATGTTGACTTTGACTATGATGGGCCCCTGATGAAGACAGAAGTCCCAGGTCCTAAGTCTCGGGTAAGTTGAGCATACCTAAGTGGTTTGTTTCTGAAAGGAGAGATAAGGACCCTGGAGCTCAGAGCACAGCTGAGCTCAGGAACTGGTATTGTGAGCTACTTTCCAAGGGTTTGCTACTAGAGATGAGGTACTAAAACCAACTAGGCCATTCTGCAGAAGAGGGAGGGCAGGCTTTAGGAGATGTGTCCTTATCTGTCATCACAATAATGCTGCATCCCACAGCTTTCCAGCACACATCCTCCAACTTGCCCTGCATTTAGGACTCTCGGGGGCTGGGGCAGCTCTGCTGGACTCATCTGCACGCCTTGGGGACAGCTGGCTATCACTGCCTCGGATCACTGCAGTGACCTGGCTCTGCCGCACGGGTCTCCTGCCCTCCAGCAGGCAGACTGGCTCTTTCTCACCATGCCATAGGTTCCTGGAGGCCTGTGCTCCACACTAGCTCCCACACATCCACCCCACTTGGCCAGCCAGTGCAAGTGCATAGCCAGTACTGGGGCAGAGCGTCCTCCCAACGTGGAAGAACAGGACACTGCAAAACAGGTCCTGATGTCAGATGCCTTCACTTTGATCTTGAAGGGTAAAGAGATGCATCTAATAAAGGAGGCCATTCTGTTCCAGACAAAAGGATAATACAAGCCTTTTTAATTCAAATTGTTTTATTTTAGTTTCTGCATTTTTTTTTTCCTGGTACTGGGAGTCAAACCCAGGGATACTGTATTACTGAGTTATAGCCCTGGCCCTTTTTTAATTTTTCAGTGGCCCAGGGTGACCTTGAACCTGTGATCTTTCTATCTCAGCCGCCTGAGTAACTGGGATTACAGGTGTACACCACCAGATCTGGCTTCCTTTTGCACATTTTGTTCAGTGTCTTTTTTTTCCCAACAAGTTATAGCATGTACAGGTACAAATTCTCTATGATGAATGTGATCATTATGTATATCTAAAATATACCAATGAAATTTAATTTTAAAAAAGCTACTCATTTCGTCATTGTAACTAGTTTATAAATTCAGTAACCTTTATACAAATGCAAATGATGAGTTGTTTTGGATAGCATTTTTCTAGCAAACACTTTTTTCCTGCACATGTCTATATAGGGATAGATCATAATTTAATAGTAGTGACACACTGAAAGAACTTTTCATACGCTTGTCATTAATAGCATTTTATATTTTTGTGTGGAAATATATACTCTTATGACTCTAATTACAAAATTTTATTTTATGTTGAGCTATTTTTGGAGTGGAATTTTTTGTGATAGCAAAACAAAGAGTGCCTAATTCTCAGTTTTTGAAAAGAATTGCAGTTTGTAGAATGTTTGGGTTGTAATTATAAATGGTTCTTTGTTATGCAAATTATATTTTCAATTGATTATATTTTCTACTTCTAATGAGGAGTGAAAGCCCTTTTTTGTTGTTTTGTTTTTTGAGACAGGGTCTCATAGTACAGTCAAGGCTGGACTTGAACTCACTATGTAGCCCAGGCTTACCTCAAACTCATGGTGATCCTCCTGCCTCAGCCTCTTGCATGCTGGGTTGACAGGTATAAACCACCACACCTTGGATTTTTAAATCCTCTTTTAAAAATAAAAAGTGAACCCGTATTTTTAATACATACTAGACAAACACTTTCATCTTGATTTCTTTTATTAAATATATAGTTGACAGGGCATGGTAGGACTCTCCTATAATCCCAGCACTCAGGAGCCTGAAGCAGGAGGATCACCGTGAGTTCAAGGCCAGCCTGAACTACATAGTAAGACCCTGTTTTTTATATATATTATTTTCCAAGTATCTAAATCTTCAGGCTGTTGTAATTTAACCATGTGATATTTTCCTGCCAATTATTTATATTAAGTAATTTTAAAATTATATTATTAGTGACTAACAAACTATCAAAGTATTAGCAAGAGGGAAAGAAAAGTTCAAAGAGTTGGGGAAGCATGAAAGATCTTCTAGCTGTTTTGGCCAGAGCGTGTCACAGCCATAATGGTTTTGCTCTTCTCGCCTGCAGGAATTAATGAAACAGCTGAATATGATTCAGGTGAGTGGGATGAGAACACTTATTCTGTTGCTTCCTTATTACATTTTAGCTGAGGGACACTCACTGTGCTGGCCCTTTAAAAAGCATGCAGTTTGATTTTGTTCCAAATCTCTTGTAATTTCCCCTGTGATTTCTTCTTTGGCCTAGCACTATCTATGTGCTGTTCAGTTTCCATGGTTTTGTGAATTTCCCAAGTTTCTTTCTGTAACTGCTTCTAGTTTCATTGCATTATGATTGGAAAACATTTTGTGTGGCTTCAGCACTCTCTAATTTATTGAACCCTCGTTTATGATCTGCCATCTGGTCCACCCAGGGAAACGTTCCATCTGTGTTTCAGAAGAGTGTGAGGTCTGCTGTTGTTGTGTAGAGTATTCTGCAGGTGCTTGTTAGATCGTTGCCTTTGGAATGCTGTTCAATCTTCTATTTCCCCACTAATCTTTTGCTTACCTTTCCTATCCATTACTGCATGTCAGTATCGAATTCACAAACTATTAAGGCACAGCTTTTCCCCCTTCCATTCCATTTTTTTCTCATTAGTTTCTCATTCACTAGTTGGAAATATGTTCAGGAGCCAGGGATATAGCTCAGCAGTATAGCGCCTGCCAGGTAAGCACAAAGTCCTGCATTCAACTCCTGGTTCCAAGAAAAAAAAAAAGAAAAATATGTTTACAATTATTGTATCTTCTTAGTGGATTATGCTTGATCATTACAAAGTGTTTCTTTTTATTTTTTGTTGTTGTTGCTGTTTAGTTTATTCTGATACTAGAATAAGCCCTTCTAGCTTTCCTGTGGCAGCTGTGTGTATCAAATACCTTTTTCTACTCTGTTTCTTTCTTTCTTTCCTTATTTCTTTCTTTCTTTTTTATTTCTCCCCCAATAGCAGGCCAGACTCAAATGCCTTAGCCTCCCAGAGTGCTGAGATTACAGGTGTCCATTACCACACCTTTTCCCCATCATTTTACTTTTGACCTATTTGTATTATTGAATCTAAAGTGGTGTGTCTCCTTATAAATGCCATATAGTTGATTCTTTTTATTCAGTTTGTCAATCTCTGGCTTTTTACTGTTCGTTTCATTTGTTCAGCTAATACTATTATTGATATGACTGAATTTATGTCTCCAGTTTTATTTTTATTCTCCCTGTCTTACATCTTTTTTGATCCTCTATTTTGGGATTTGTTAGGATTTTTGTGCATTAAGTGAATATTTTCTAGTGTAGTATCTTCATTTCTTTAATAATTACTATTTTTTCTGGTTTCCTTAGCATCTGCTCAAAGACTTACAACATGTCTCTTAACTTACCAGAATCCACCTACTTATATCTCAAAGTTTACAATGTATGTAGCATATACAAAAAAGCTTACAGAATACCAAACCGCAGCTTAATGAACTGTTGCAAAGTGAGCTGCTTGTGGAGTGACTCCCAGTGTGAGAACTATCATGTTGCTGGTACCCACAGTGACCCCCACGAGTCCACAGCAAGAGCAGGGCATGGTTTGCTCCACCGACTGGAGCTTATTCCTAACAGACTGAGAAGCGAGGGAGTCGCAGTGAACCTGAGTCAGTCTTTCTTTCCCTAAGAATGCAGAAGCGGTACATTTTTTCTGCAACTACGAAGAGAGCCGAGGCAACTACCTAGTGGATGTGGATGGTAACCGAATGCTGGATCTGTACTCCCAGATCTCCTCTGTCCCCATAGGTAAGAGCTGGAAAGCTGGTTCCAGAGTCATATATTCTCTCTCTCTCTCTCTCTCTCTCTCTCTCTCTCTGTCCCTCTCTCCCTTTTTCCCTCTCTCTCTCTCTCTCTGTCTCCTTCCTTCCCATCAGGCATTAGTCACCCCCCCCATATGTTGCCACACATCTCCCTCAAGGTCACAAGAAAGAGCAATATGGTATAGAGCAAGGGCTTCCAACTCCAGGGCCATGGACCACACAGTGGGTGGTGAACAAAGCTTCATCCATATTTACAGCCATTTCCTCCACCGCTTTACTGCCTGAATTCACCTCCTGTCAGATCAGCAGTGGTGTGAGATTCTCATTGGAGCAATACGACTGTGAACTGCATAAACAAGGGATCTTGCTTGTCTGCTCCTTTTGAAAAATAATGTAAAAACTGTCCAGCACCACCACTTCCCCCATCTGTGAAAAACTGTCACATATAACTGATCCTTGGTACCATAATGGCTAGAGTGTATTATTAGGTATATGACACGTCTTCCCTCATTTACTCCTTACAGGGTAGGTATATGTTTGTACCCCTATATTGCAGGTAGGGAAAGAAAGCCTGGAGAGGTTGAATAGTGTGTAGAGGAATCGTAGCTCATTTTGAACCCAGGTCCATGTGATCACAATGTCCACAATGTAGTGTATGTGGAGGGGTTTCTGGAAGAAGAGCCTGCAGCCAGGATTCTTATACAACTTGTCTATTGAAGAAGAGCAGTCAGGAGAAAGGAGGGAAGAGGAAGGGCAGGATGACAAGCCGAAAGAACGAGGGTTCTGCTGGAGATTGTCCCCAGCTTGATCCCACAGAGGACTCTGGAGAATTGAACTGTACCAGGGGCCTTGTGGCACCTCTGTGCTAGGCCACCATGGCCCATCAGATGCCAGAGGGGAGGGCCTGTGTCATTTACTGGCAAAGTGGCTTCCATGCAGGAAGGGCAATTTTCTGGAAGAGGAGGCAGCTGGAGCTGTTGTCGGCCAACACACACAGCAGCTGGGAGATGGGTAACCTGCCCGGGAGAAGTGACCTCGGTGGAATGCCAGCAGCATCTGCCTCCCAGGCTCACCTCTCAGCCGTACAAAGCAATGCGATGCAGAAGACAGGATGGACGGGGCTAACTTGGAAATGCAGGAGCTGTTTGCTGCTTGGATAGTTAATGTTCCTCCGTTTGATGGGCTCCCGGCTGTGTTTACTGGCTTTGGACTGTGCGTGGCAAAGCGGGTCCTTTTGCAGATGAGGCTGTTTGTCTGCCACAGAGGAGATGGGACATCCTGCATTCTGCATCAGCAGCAGCCCCCCTGGCTTCTCAGCAGTGTGGGGCTGCTCTCAGTCCCCTGAGAGCCAGCCTTAGAGGTCTCCCCCTTCTCTGCCTCCCAGCCCATTTCCTCAAAGCTATTTATTTGCCATTAAGATGTGATCAGAGACTAAGCAGGTGACTCATTCGCTAGGGAGGTTCATCATTCAGAGACGCCTCGGTCTTTGCAGACAGAACCTTTGTAGAATCAAAGAGTTAGAAATCCTCATCTCCTTCATGCTAGAGTGGAAGGGATGGACTCTCAGAGTTTCCGGGGTTCAGTCCTGGCTCCATCGCTTAGTCATGGCACTGGGACCACACCCAGGGCTCCTTCAGTTTCAATCCCAGCTGCCATGTGGGTGGAGAAGAGGATCAGACTTGCAGCATTTGTTAAAAGACTATAGTTCCTTTGGACTAAAGTTCTTAGAGTCTTCTTTCAGGCTGCTTTTTATCCCGTATCTGTGATCTTGAGAATGTTTGGGGTTTTTGGTTTTTAGTTTTTATTTTCTGTCAGGGAGATGGGTACTGGGCATTGAACCCGTGGCCTCTCACTGAGTCTCTCCTTAGACCTTTTTATTTTACTCATTTATTTTTTTCTTAGACAGGGTCTTCTTAAGTTGCCTAGGCTACCCTGAAACTTGTAGTCCTCCTGCCTCAGTTTCCCCAGCAACCAAGATGACATGTGCGTACCTAGCTTGAAATAATGGTTTTAGCTAACAGACAGCTTCCTGTGCGCCTGGCATGGTGCTAAGTATCTTGATGTTCCTGCATTCAACGCCCATAACAGCCCTGTAACGGTCTTTCAACATCCCCTCTGTGTATGTCCTTGCCGGGTACGGCAGGTGAAAGGGTAAGCCCAGTGGGCACGCAGAGCCTAGGAACAGGAATCTGTGACTCTGTCCACTCGGCTCATTCCTATGGAGCAGCCTCTTGAACTTCTGCCCTGCAGCTGGGGCGCTGGGGGAGCGGGGGCGTCCTGCAGCATGGAAGCTCCTGGTGCAATTGCCTTGACCAGAGGGTCCGGCTCTGCTGTCCTCTCTTTCTCCTTCAGGAGCCACTAAAACAAGTCCTGTTTGTGGCTTAATGAGATTTACCTTATCTGCTGAGGCAGAAAAGCCATAAACACCCAGGCAGCACACTAAGGAGACAGAACACAAAGCTCTCTGGCCAAAAACAGTTGGAAAGAACCCAGAGAGTGTTCCACCCTCGAGTGGATAGCAAGTCTAGGCGAAGTGTAGGGATGGGGCTGGAGGAAGGGACGCTCTCTCCATACCTCTCCCACCTCCTCTCTGCCCATCCTCTGCAGCAGAATGAACTCTCAAAGCTTTCCCAGGCTCTTTTCTAGATTCCACCTGGGAGAAAGCCTCCCCTGGGTGATGCTGAGTCTGAACTGTCTAAACTTGCTAGTCTTTGATTATGACAGAACAGGCGGGAGCCTCAGACCCTTGGACAGGAGATGCAAGGCTATGAAGGCTACAGTGATACAGTCTCCTCTCAAAGAACTTGTATTCCACTTAGAAGGTAAACTGAGTTAGAGCAAATAGATAAGAGGTCTTAGTCCTCTGGGACTGTTATGCCAAAATGCCATAGATCGGTACCTTTTAAACAACCAACATCTATTTGCCACAGTTTTGGAAGCTGGAGATTCCAGGTCAAGGCAACAGCAGATCCAGTAGATCCAGTGTCTGGCAAGGTCTGGATTTCTGGTTCATAAATTATGCTTCCTTGCTGTATACTAACACACTGGCAAACTGGGGCCTTTCGGGAAGGCGTCACTCTCCTGCCCTAATCACCTCCCAAAGATTGTACCTCCTAGTACCATCCTAACCCTAACCCTGGGAGCTAGGATGTCAACCCGGGGGTTTAGGGGGATAAAAAGATTCAGACCATAGAGGAACGTGTGATTAAAAAATTGTGATACTTTCAGACAGGAGTGATTCTTTTCCTCCAAAGTCTATGTCTTGCTCCAAGATTCATCCATTAGTCTTTTCTTACATGTGACAATTTTGAGTTCTTGCCCTTCTTGCTGGGTCTCTACATCATTCATTCCAACTAAAATGCATTAGGCTGAACATCTGGGGAGTCTTAAAATCTCATTTCCAGCCTCAGTGCCTCCCTCCTCCTAAAAACTTGGCTTTGTGTAGGTCTACTCCAAGGAGTGACAGTAAGGACCAGAAACCCCTGTACATTCTAGATGCTTGATAAACAGGTTCTGTCATAAAGAAGGAGGCTGGAGAGGTAGCTGCATGCACTGGAGTCACACTGTCCTGGGCCCAAAGCCTGTCTCTGAGACAGAAAAGCCAGGCCTGTTCCATAACCTCTCTGCTCTGTGTCTCCTCATTTTCATCGGCCCATTGAGCTAGGGAAGCCTGCCCCTGGGCTGCTGGGAAGATGAAATGAAAGCAAGCATATTAAGCATTTGACACAGAGCCTGGTGCATAGTGCTCAATAAATAGGAGTTATTTAGTCGTACATGTTTTCCTTCTCTTCCTTTACGTTCTGGAAGTTTCACTATGTAAAGACTGAAATTGCTAAGAGTGTTTCTCAAAATGACTGATCCAGACAAAGCTATATTCTGTGTCATTCCTCCAGCATTGAAGAAGCACCACTCCAGGGAAGGGGCAGACAAGTCAAATTACAATGCCAGGGGGGACATCTTCATTTTGTTCTGGCGTCATTCATTACAATTTTATAGAAATACAATTGATTTTTGTGCACTGATCTTGCATCCCGCACACTTGCTAACCTCCTTTGTTAGCAGTAAGCGTTTCTTAGTTAATTCCTTAGGATTTTCTGTCTGTAAGATCTACAAGCATAGATAGTTTTGCTTCTTCCTTCCCAATCTAAATACTTTGTGTTTCTATTTCTTATCTATTCTGCCTGATTAGAACCTCTAATATGATGAGGAACAGAAGTGACAAGGGAGGATGTCCTCGCCTTGTTTTTGATCTTGGGGAGAAAGCATTGGTCTTCCACAGAGTTCCACGTTAGCTTTAAGATTTTTAGTGGCTGACAGAGTGCTTTGCAATTCCTAGTTTACTGTGGGTTTTGGACCTTGTTTTTTGTTTTGTTTGATTTTGGTTTTTTATTATGAAACTACATTGGGTCTTGTGAAATGCCTTTTCTGCATCTGGTGAGACGGTCATGTGATTTTGTCTTTTATTCTATTGATATGATGTGTCACATTCAGGCCATGCATGGTAAATACTTCACAGGGAAGAGGCAGACGGGGGATGGGGGGATAAAGGGGAAGAGAGGGAGGGAGGCTGAAGATCTTGGTAAAAGGCTTCTCTGAAGTGAGGGCCTCCTCAGGGCATTTTGGAAAGAGAAAAATCTAGATACTCAGAGAGGCAAAGAAAGGGCACTTGAGGCATGCGATGTGGTGAAAGTTAAGCATGCAGACAGGTGTGTTCACAGAGCACAAAGCCACCCCTTGGATGGAGTAGGGAGCCAGACCAGGGAGGCACAGCTTCCCCACTTCTTATCCTCTTTGGCCGGCTCAGCATCCAAAATAGGCACCAAAGCCCCACAGCCATCAGGACCAGGTCTAGGCACCTCACTCCTTCTCCCTCCCTTCAGAGTCACCATCTGTCTTAGTTACTTTTCACTCATCGCTGAGACGAAATACCTGATGCCCAAAGTTGGGAAAGGAAAGGTTTATTTCTTACAGTTTTTGGAGGTTTCAGTCCATACTCAGTTGGCTCCAAGGCAGGGTGGCATGGCGGGGCCACAGTTTATGGCGGCTGCAAACAGCAAGGTGGAAACGGGCAAGAGAGAGACACACCTTCTTCCTGCCATTACGTCACATCCTGGCTCCACCCCATAGGAGGGTGTAGCACTGACACCACCAATCCAAACACTAGACAATGAACCAATCACAAATGCACAATGCAAATACACGAGGCCAGGGGGCCACCAACATAAACCATGACACCAACCGTTCTGATGCAGCTCTAGGAAGAGTCCAGCAAGACCTCATGGCCTCCATGACCTCCACAGATATGGTGAACCTGAGGCTCCCTGAGCCTGCTTTTTGCTGGGCCTCTTGGTGAGGGCCACAGGTCCCTGAAAAACACTCAGCAGTTTGTGAAGCAGCTTTCCAAGACACAGAGCAGCTTGACTCCTGGGAAGCCACCATGCAATAGAATCATAGAGAACATCTTCAGAAAGGTCCTAGAAGATTAAAATCAACTTGCTTGAGTCCAACATGACCACAGAGTAACCCGTATGGATTAACTTTTTCTAAATCTTGTTTTTAAATTAGGGATGGTGGCACACTCCTCTAGGCATAGCATTCTAGGATGCTGAGGCAGGAGAACTTCAAGTTCAAGGTCGGCCTGGGCAACTTGGCAAGACCTTGTCTCAAAATAAAAGACCATAAAGGGCTAGAGGCATAACTCAGTAATAAAGTTGCATCTGGTCTCAGTCCTCGGGTTGGAAAAATTTGTTTTTAAGTTGTAACTAAAGAGGGGTAGTCTTTTTCCCAAGCCTGATCCCTACCCCCATTCCTTTCCCAAAAACAAGTGTTATTGTTGTTTTCTTGTAGCAAGATGTCAGTGCATATCTAAGCACTTCTATATCCCATCTCTTTCCATTTTCACATAGCAGTAGATTCCAGAGATCATTCTAACTCAGCATAGATAAATCTCTCATTCTTTGTCACAGCTGCAGAGTCACATTAGAAGGCATGCGTCATAGAGATGAATCATAGTTTATTTCCCTGATCTGCTATTGATGGATGTTAGGTTGCTTTCAAGGCTAGACTATTACAGCGTCACAGCTAAGATCTGTGTGTGTAGGTCTTTAGGCACATCTGTGGGATGAATTCACAGAAGAGGAATTGCTGGATCAAAGCATATGCTAAGCCTTGTCATGTGATGTCAGCCTTGTCTGGACAGTAAATGCAGTGGGACCCTAGGCATAAGCATAGGATGAAACATGCTGCTGACAGATGCAGGTAGCATTACACAGTCCCCAGATAAAGAGTAAATGTTCATTGAGCTCTGCCTCAGCCAGTGGGTCCTGGCAGGAAAGCAGGAGGGAATCTACAGCTCTTCAGACTGGCCTGTTGATCCACTGCTAGCCTTGTCTTGAAACATGCTTTGACCTCACCTTCACCTCCCCTTATGTTTGTCTAGTCCGGCAGGTTCAGCCTGAACGAGCACCAGATCCCTAAGGCACTGACTGCAGATTTCTGGGCTGTCTGCGGAAAGATTGTCAGACAGGGTCAGGACCCAGGAATCTCTTTCTGTCCGCCAAGTATAAAAGAAGAGAATTTCAGAGTTGGGAGGGATAGGGCAGGGAAGGAAGGGGATGTGAGGAATCCTTGACTGTGATGCTGTCTCTAACGCACCCTCTTCTCCCCAGGTTATAGCCATCCTGCCCTGGCAAAACTGGTCCAGCAGCCTCAGAATGTGGTATGTCTCCCGTTACATAAATGTTTCTTGGTCATTTGTACAATCACTGGGCACCATTTAGAAATAACTCATTCATTCATTCATTCATTCATTCATTATTCCACAAAAGGTATCAAGCTCATACTACGCTCTAGGCGTAGTATGGAACACCTTGGGGACCAAAAACACAGTGCTCCCCATTCCCATGGAGGCAGTCGGTTAACCACACACATAAGCAAAGAATTGCAGCCATGTTAAGTACTACAGAATAAGGCAGGCATTGTACAGGCATACAGAGAATAATTAGTAAAGCTTATGAAGAAAAATGTATGTACTAAACACTGTTTAGCTCTTTACAGCTGTAATATTGACTTCTCTGTGAAGCAGGTTAACCCTAATTTACCAGTGAGAAAACTGGGGTACACAGAAGTAGCTCCAAATGAGGTAGACCACACCCTGCCACCTGAAGGGTGGGTTTCTCCTGTTGTTTGTTGCTGCATAAATGGAATCACACAGTGTGTACTCTGGCTTATTTCACGTCTGAAATCAGGAATGGTGGTACACACCTGTGCTGGCAGCTGCTCAGAGGGCTGAGGCAGGAGCATCACAGATTTGAGGCCAGCCCGGGTAACTTAGCAACTTAGCAGGACCCTATTTCAAAATGAAATAAAAAGGGCTGCGGTGTAGTTCCAGCAGTAGAGCGACTGTCTGGCATGCACAAGGCACCTGGTTCAATCCCAGCATTCCAAAGGAAAACGAGAAACCAAACAAGTCACAACTGTGATTCATCCTCAGTCATGTGTGGCCCACTAACTGGTGGCTTTATGGGGTCCCGTTGTGTGAATGTACTGCAATCAGCGCATCTTTCCTACTGCCAATGGGCACGTGGGTGGTTTCCACTTTGGGGCTTTTACAAAAATGCCTGCCGTGATCAAGCATGTGGCTCATGGTGAGTACATGGATACGTGTATTAGACAGAAAGCTAAGAGCAGATCCCTAGTCTTGGCACATGTCTGTACTGAGCTTCAGCAGAGTCTGCTGATTCTCCAAGCTGATCTTGATTTCCACTCCCACCAGCAGTGCAGGGACAGGAGAGGGAGGGTCCAGTTGCTCCTAATCTCACTGGGTGTCATTGTGGGGCTTTTGTTTGACTCAGGGACATCCTAGTGCACCCAGGACAAGGAGCCTGATTTACAAAAACAGGACTAAGGAAGGCAAAGAGGACCAAGCATCCAGTCCTGGAAAGGAAACAAGTCTCCAGCCTCAAAATAGTCTTCTTTTAATCGACAGAATTGAAGATCACTGGAAAGAACCACTGTTTCCTCCTTATAAAACGGTGTGCTCTTCCCAGGGGGCCTGGAGAACATTCTTGCCTCCAATTAGTTGACAGGTGCTGGGTCACTGGAGAGGAAATTGAGGTCTCTGAAAGGGGTCTGATGAGGGCTTTTCCCCAGAGACTCCAAAAATGTTTACAATCAAAATCAAGCTTTGTTCTGAAACACCATAAGAATCCCAGATGCCTTGGCAGTTGGTGCTGAAAAAATGTGTCAACAAACATGTCAAACACATTTGCAGTGTCAACTGCCTGCAGAGGCAGAATCTTCCCAGTAACACATGATGTCAAGGCCCACGGATTCTGATTTCAGGAAGGTCCTGCCACAGGCTGCTGCAGGCCCAGCCACCTTTCACCCCTCGCCCAGCTGAGGGCTGGTCCTTCTCCTCACCTCTCCCTCTTGTGTCTCTGGTAGCAGCCTCTCTCCAGCAGCCCCCTTCTGCCTCACCTGGTTACCTCCTCCTAACCCAGCTGCCCCCCCAAGCCTCCCCATAGTGCATGGAACCCAGGTCCACTGCCTTTAGGGAGCTCGTCTGCTTCCACTGCAAACTCTTTACTGATCTGCCTCCTGCTTTCTTCTTCAGTCATTTTGTTTGGTTTTGGTTTTTTACTGGTGGTAGAACCCAGGACTTCCCACATGCTAGGAAATTGCTCTGTCTCTGAGCCACACGCCAGCCTTCCTTCTTTTCTTTTACTTTATTTTATTTTTTAACCAGGAATTGAATTTAAGACCTCGAGCTTGCCAGGCAGACACTGTGCTTCTGAGCAACCAGCCTTGTTTCTGGACACTCGTTCTATTACCAGTGATCTGCTGAATACTGGCTGTGCACTGGGCATGGTTCTTGGCCAGGGCCATGGTGGTGAGATCACAGCTTCCATCAGAAGTGTGAGTTGTTCTACAGAAGACTGCTTAGGGGCTTGGTGAGAAGAGACCCTAACCTTGTGTTAGAAAAGTGTTAAAACTCGGTCACACCGAGCATCAGGCTGGGTGCTGCTGGCTGACACTCCTTGGCTGGAGACACCCTCAGGTGGGGGTCCTGGAACTCCACCCCTCAAGGGCAGTTTCCTGCTAGGCTGTAAGTCCTGAGGAGGAGCCTGTCACGGCACCACTGTGAAACTCCACCATAATGACTTCATGTGACTGCAAAGATGAAACCAAATCCCCCAAATCTAATACCTGGGTTCCACTTGGGATTTCTTTCATTAGTAGGCCATGCTGTTACATTGCCCATCAGCTGTGCAAGAATGATGGGGCATCAGGCAACCCATTCAGGACCCCTCCTGTCTCCCAGGAACTACTCCTATTCTTCAACATATTTTCTACTCTTAGAAAAAATTATGGGGCACCATGTATACATGGTCACATGGCAGTGTGTGACAGCTGCAATCTGACTTTCCTGTCTCTGGAATAGAAAAGCACAAGGGCCTGGCCAAGTAAGACAGACACCCACCTGTGACTTCCAGGCCTTCTCTGTATCCATGTCACCTCCTACCTCCTTACAAGCCAGGGGGGGTCCCCATTTTGGCAGACGATGACCTTGAGGTTCAGAGAGATTAGGTAATTAGCCCAAAGTTGCATAGCCACTTAAACCAAGCCCATTCTCTTCATGCTGCATTTTAAGCCTAATGGGCTGACGGTGAAGCTTCTAGAAATCTGCATTTTAAGACTAGACTAGAAATCTGTCATTTGATTCGGCGACCCGATGTCCTAGATAGCTTCTGTTCTTGGTGTCACGCTTTGTTGAACAAGAACACCACCCCCACATCTTTCCCAGGCCCAGATAGGCAGTCAAGCTACCAGCCTGCCCATCCTCTGGGAGCCTCTTCCCTGCAGCCTATAGTGGCCGTTTGCCTCCACCCTGTTCTGGTGGTGCATCCTGTTTCTCAGGAGTCCCATGATCAGCTTAGAGTGAGGATGCTCCTCAAAGGCCCCAGCAGGCCGGCCAGGTCTCCAGGTTGTACCAAGAAAACTCATACCTGACATTACTCTTTCTAGGGGAACCGGCTGGGAGGGTGTGACAGAGTGGCATCTGAACCCAGCCTGGATCTGCACATTCCTGTCACATGCTCCTCACTTTTCCAACTCTACCATGAAAGGGGGTTCATTTCCCTCATCACTTCTGCTAGATCCACTTGAGTGGTCACACAGGAGAAAAAGCAGCAGATATGCAAATCTACCACAATTTCTAGAGGCTCAAGCCAAGACTCAAAGCCACTAGGAGAATTACCTCTGGGACCTGCATGTCCTTGAGACTCTGCCAAATGGTGATGCTGCTCTTTAGATCCCCATTGAGCTTATTACAGTGAGAGAGAGAGAGAGACCCAAGAAGTAAACATATCACAGCACTCCCTTTATATAACCAAATGTCTGGCTTTGGAATACTTTTATTAGATTTTAAGCTAGTTCCTATCTGTCTTTCCCAGCTCCCATGGTGGTTACATCTCACCACACCAAGGTACATTTGTCAGAACTGGATTTACAAATTACACTGGTCAGCGACATAGGCAGATTTTTATTTGGGTTTTACTGTCTTCCCAATATTGTCCTTTGTGTTATGTTATAGGATCTGATCCAAGATGCCACATTGCACTGAAGATATGATCCATTTTTATAACCCAAATCCACTTCTTCATGAGCTCACCATTCGTTCTGGTGCAGCCTCTCCCCATGGGAGCCGGGCAACTCCTAGGGCCAGCTGCTCATCCTGCATGGGCAGATGTCTGTCCTTGGCACCCAAGCAGCTCCCACCAGCAACCCAAATGGGGATTCAGGCTTCTGGTCAACTTCTGGCTGTGTCCCTGGCTCACCTCCCATCTTAGGTCCCAAGAGTGACCCCTACCCCTGTGCACACTTAACCTCTTATTTCTAAGCTATTCTGACTTCACTGGCTTGACACATTTTGCCACTAAATCTGATACATCTCTGTCCTGGAGTACAATACCTTAGTTTTCTGATCAGTGAGTGTGATGAAATTGTCCTAAGGATTTGTAAAGCCCCTGGCCACGGACAGTCAGACAGTGGGTTCCCAAGACGGCTTGGTGCTCCTCTCCCCTGGCGGATGGCCAGTCCTTGCCTGATCTGAGGTCCCTCCATAGAAAAACACTGCCTCCTGGGGCACTGCTGGCACCCCTGTGAGTCGAGAGGACAGGCCAGTCTTCTCAGTTTAAAAGTAAAGTAGTTGAGGCTCATGAATTTTAAGGGACTTAACCTTAACAGCTGTAACTCCTAATCTAGCCCCTTTGCACACCCGAAATGGGCTCCCATCTAGGAGCCCAAATCCTGCAAATGAACGTGCTCTGCTGTCCAGAAATATGATGCAGTGTTTTCATAAGGGGATTCAATAAAGAGTCCAAGGATGGACTCTTTAACCTTCCTGATTGGTTATTTATAAAAACAAAGACAAATACCTCTGTAATCTAAATCATCCCATGTGGTTATGACTTTTCCTAAATGTGAATAGCCATGTACCAGCACCTTGAGTTAATGTGCACTAACCTGATGTTAGGCCAGCACTGTTCTTCTCTCTGGGTGTTATAAACAGTGCTGCCTGAAGAGTACATACACCACTTTCACCTACATTTGAAATCATTTCTTTAGAGAAGTCCCAGCATGAGATTGTTGCCAGTTTCTTGTTCCAAACCGGGCTCTTTTTTCTCTGTTGGAATTTCAGAACCATTAGCAAGCCCAAGCAATGATTGAACTGCGGACACTTATTCCTGGCCAAGAATAGGAGAAGTGAAGTATGGCTTTTTTCACACCCAGTCCTCTCTGATAACTTAGCCAGCTCCATGATCATTCCCTGTTCTACTTAAAATTCTGGGGCTACCCAACCTCATAATGCTTCTTTTTCTCCTTCATTTTTTAAAAAGCTATGGTACAATTCAGTGTACAGTATACAAATGCTGTTTTGTACAATCACTCTCAACACCCAGACGGATCTGCACGTGCATGTCTACGGCAACATCTTTGCCACAGCCAGTAGGTGCCAGCAGCCCACTGCCCATCAGTTGGTGAATGGCTACACAAAGGGTGATGAATGGATACACGAATGTGGTCCACCCATGTGACAGCCATCGGGCATCCAAAAGAAGGAAGTCCTGACTCTGGCTACCATACAGATGAAGCTTCAGGATTTTGTGGTTGAAATAAACCAGTCAAAAAGGACAAATAGTGGGGGGTTCCATGTAGGTCCCTCGTATTCATAAAACAAAACAATAATGGTTAAGGGAGAATGGAGACAAGGAGTCAGAGTTTAATGGGAGTGATTTCAGTTTTGGAGGATGGAAGAGGATTTGGAGGATGGTGGCGATGGCTGTACCACAGTGTGAATGCCCTTAATGTACACCGAGAAACTTAAAAAGATGCGTTTTATGTTAGGTGATTTTTATATCGGTTTTAAAAATCCAGGCAGGATAGCTCATTGCTCCCTCCATGCATTCCTCTCGTGCCCCTTGTAGTCAGTTGTGCTTTAGCCCAAGCAACCATGACCTGTTTTTTGTTGTCACAGTTTTGCCTGTTCCACAGAAGGCCCTGTAGGAGGAACCATACACACTGTCACTGTTGGCTTCTGGCTTCTTTCTCTCACATCCTGACTGTGAGATTGTTCCATATAATCCTGTATATTGGTGGATTGTTCTTTTACATTGCTGAATCGTATTCCACTGTGTGAATGGACCACAGGTTGTTCATCCCTCCCACAGTGGAGGGACATTGAGCCATTTCCAGTTTTTGGCAAATGAGAATCAAAACCACCATAAATGTTTATGTACACAGCCCCATGTGTACTGTGCCTTTGTCTCACTTGTGAGAACACCCTGCAGTGGGTAGCCAAGTAAGGGGGTGAGTGCACACTCAGCATTATAGGAGCTGGCACTCTGCCTTCCAGAGCGGCTGCACCATTTTACCTTCCCACCAGAGAATGCTCCAGAATGAGAGTTACAGGTTTTCCACATCCTGGGAAATATCTGTCAGTGTTCATGTTCGGGCCATTCTGATGGGGTTTTCTGAATTATAGATTTGCAATAAGATGCAAGAAATATACAAATAAATTATAGATTTGCAATAAGATGCAAGAAATATACAAAAAGAGGTCTCTTATACCCTTCGCAGTTTCCCTCAGTGGAAGCATTTTGCATAAGCACAGTATAATATCACAGCTAGATTACTGACACTGTCTCTAAATCCAGAACAAGCCTAGTGAATTTCTCTGCCAGTGAGGGAAATCTCAACACCGATGGAACACTCCCAACCTGCAGTGCCGCCCAGAGCCTGTCTGAACCCATCATCCGTGGAGAGGTGCAAGGTGAACGGGGACCCGGTGGCAGCAGGAGGAGTCACTGTTTGTCTGCTGGACTTTTGCAGAGCACCTTCATCAACAGACCAGCCCTGGGGATCCTGCCTCCAGAGAACTTCGTGGACAAGCTCCGGGAGTCCTTGCTGTCGGTGAGTCCAGGGGATGGCCCTGCCCTGCTGCAGTCCTGCTTCCACCTTCCAGCTGCACCATCCTCAGAGGTGGGCAGCCAGGCAGCAAAGGGATGCAATCCGTAACCATGAAGGAGAAGGTACTGCTGCTCAAGTCTTGCTCTCTGGACTGTTTTGTTTGTTTGTTTGTTTGTTTGTTAACTTTTTTTTTGGCTTTTTTTTTAACTGGAGATTGAACCTAGGGCCTTTACACTGACCTACATCCCCAGCCCTTTATTTTGAGACAGAGTCTCACATAGTTACCGAGTGGCCCAGCCTGGGCTTGAAATTATAGTTCTCCTGCCTCAGCCTTCCAGAGTGTAAGGGTTATAGGGATATGTAGTAACACCCAGCTGGGCTTTATTTTTTTCCATGAAGAATATTTTTAATTTTCCTCTTGCAGAAAAGGAGATTTTGTGTGCAAATCTGTTTTTTTGCCTCTCTTTGCTCTCTGCTGACTTCAAGGTCTTTCTGGGCTTCTTTTCCAGCGCTAAACTAGCTTGAAGCCACCCTTTGCATCTGGCTGCTTCCAGGATTTCCTTGGTTCCCTCCTCCCTTGACTATGGCTCGCAGATAGGGGAGATGGGAGGATACTGGGAGTGTAACTCCCAGGAGGAAAAGTGGGGGTCAGATGGGCTTGGGCTCACTCCTGGCTCCTTCATGGCAGGTGGCCCCCAAAGGGATGTCCCAGCTTGTCACCATGGCCTGTGGCTCCTGCTCCAACGAAAATGCCTTCAAGACCATCTTCATGTGGTACCGGGTAAGGCTTGTGCTACGGATGTACAGTCTCATTTGGCTACAGGTGCAGCCATCTGACAGTTCATCCCCACAGGCTGGAGCATTAGACTTAGTGCCCAGGGTCAAATCCAGTAAGGACCTGACTGCAGCTTCCCCAGCATCTAGTAGTAGTAATATGGTACAAAGGACCGTGCAAGGCTGTGACAGCAAACACCCAAAAGTACTTACCAGCATAACAAGCACAATCTCAACAGAGAGCTTAGTTGTTGCTGATAAAATCTTAATGCATCACAATGCAATGTATTACTCATATATTTTGTTATTGTTGTTGTTGAAAGCACAGTGAACAGTTTTACACTTCCATGCAGACATGAGATCACATCTTGAGAAAGCGCTGACTATCCCCACTAAACCAAACAGGTTTGGGTAGAAAGTCTACCTCCCATCTACCCCAGCCTCTCAGGTTTTGTTCTGTTCTGTTTTGCCAGAGCAAAGAAAGAGGGCAAAGAGGGTTCTCAAAGGAAGAGCTGGAAACTTGCATGATTAACCAGGTAAGGTGGAGCTGGGCCTCTTACCCTGTTCATTTGGGGGAGCTGCGGCCAGTTGACCGTGACCGACTGACCCAGGCTTTCTCAGTTAGGAGGGGTCCTCAAGCATCTCCACTCCCTGAGGGTGCGGCTGAGCAGAGCACTTCCTGGTTGCCTTCAGCAATTTCCCAGAACAAAGGCATGAATCGGACAGGTTTAAGGAGCTTATTAATGAGATCTACAGTAAGTCCCAGCTTGTGAAGGAGTCCTGTTCTGGGACAGCATTAGTAATTCCAACAAATCCAGTCTTACACAGCATACCTGTGGAAGTCCACAACTCAAATGTTCATAAATGGGGGCCTTATTGTACAGAATAACCCAAATCAGCTAAAGGGATGCGTGAGAGTTCACCCTTATATTAACAACAACCAGAAAAAAATTGGAAACCACCCATATCCCCTTCCAGGAATAAGGAAAGATGAATTAAAGGTAGGAATTCCAAATGAAACCCAGGCAGTACCCAGAGACACCAAGGAGGCCACTGTTGGGGCTCAGAGGTGGCCGGTGGGGGCTGCAGGGAAATGGAATGGGTGGAATCACCGGCTCCCACTCAGCTCAGCCAGAGCAGGCTTTTCTTTGTGCATAGAATCTCATGAATGTTTAGACAGAAGCGTCTGAAACTTTAAGAAAAAAAAGAAACACACACAGGAATATCAAGGCCCACTGCACCTGATTATCCACTGCTTACGTGAACAATGCTCTTCAGCCAAAATAATAGCAAAAGGTTTCTCTTGGCTCAAACATACATGCTATAATTTGGTTTAAAAAAAAAAAAAAGAAAGAAAAGTGGAATGTAAATTGTATGGATACAGTGCCCTCAAGTGCCCTCAACCATGTAAGTAAATATACAGGAAATTACCAGAAGAAATCCTGCTAACACATTTACAATGGCATGACCCTGGGTGGTGAAACTGGTTGTTTTGGCTTGGTTTTTCTCATGTTTTCTTAAAATACACTTATTTCCTAACCCCACTCTCTGCTTGCAAATATATCCATACCTCTCTCCATATTTGAATAACCCAGAAAAACTTTTACTCCTTTTTCCTGCCTTTTTTTTAAGTGGACCTTATTCTACCTCTTTCCCTGTCTTTACTCACTTGATATTCATGGACAGCCAATTCCATCAACATTTTTAGATCTAATTCTTCATTTTAGCACCCGTATCCACATATGCATGATGATACGTATCTATGTTACATTTATAATGAAGAAACAACACCTTTTCCAGCAAGCCACAGCCTATCCACCTCTCAGGAGTACAGCCAGCAAGACAAATACAGTGACCCTGGGGGAACTGGCAGCAAACTCATTTCCAAGCCAGCCTTTGGTGGAAAAATTCAAAACAAGTATGATACCCTAGAATTTACAGAAGAAATGACAAGTCCGTGCCACCAAGGTAGTGGAGAGCTGGTGTGGCTGCTGCACTGTCTGTGAGACATGAGAAACTGGTCCTGAGGCCAGTGACCAGAGCACTGCCCATCCTGGCAGGTGTGGTTCTCAGGAGGAGAAGCAGGAAAGCCCAGCAACTCAGTGCAAGTTGGAGACTGCAGGGACTCCTACCTCAAGGCTGGGAAGGAGAATTTTAAGCCAATTCAACTTTGCAAATCTCTTTAAAATAATGAATTTAGGAAATCAAAGTGGATCTCTGGGCCAACCTGGTGTACAGACTTTGCACACTTGTCCAACCAGTCTCCAGTTTGGAAAGAGATGATTCTACGAGCTTTTCAACTTTTACAGACATCCAGAGACAGATTCACAAAGTGAAGAAAGCCAGGAAGAGACTGGCTGAGGCCTTAGGGGCAGACAGGCTTGCCAGGGAGGCAGAGAGTATGAGGAGCTAAGAGGAGAGGTCTGAAAAACAGGTGGAAAACAGGAGCAACAACTGCTGAAGAATCTGAGCTGTGAGGCCTCTGGAGAGATGTTCACTCTGAAAGGCATTTCAGAGATTCCTCTGTGAAATTTTTTTCAAAAATTAAATAAATTTTTATTTAAGAAATTTCAGGTGATTTCTGTAATACTCTTCAAGGCCACTTAATGAGGTTGTCTTCAAGATAGCCCTTTTTTTAAAGGAATTTGATGCTTAATCCACTCATTTGATCTGTCCACAATTCTTTTATCTCTAGTTGAATTATGGACAATGACAACTTCAAAACTCCTGGGATCTTATCATCCAAATGTCTGCTGGCAATTTGTATTTTAGGAGTATTTATGATAGATGGAATCTGCCGTCTTGTTGACATCTTCTCTAAAACATGCATGAATTCATATTCATTTCCTAAGCTACTCAAGAGTAGTACAGACCTCTAGGACATGCAAAATATTGCATTTAAACAAACATGATCTAACACAGTAAGACATATCTTCAACTCTAGCCACATGTTCAAACAGAAGCCTTTAAGAAAAGAAAAAAAGGTATCTTCATGTGCCACAACATAAAAACTGGAATACTAAATCTAGTTTGCTCATATCCTATGCTTTATATAAACTTTAATCTCAGAATAAAATACCATCAGTTTAAATTGCATTAGGCTATCCTAATCTTTTCTTTTTGCTTTGTTTTCTGAGTTAGAGTCTCACTATATATATAGGCCCAAGCTTAATTCCTCTAGCCTCAGCCTTGGAGTTCTGAGATCACAGGCTTGTACCATCACACATAACAGTAATATTCCTTCTTATATGTATCAAAACTCATACTGAACAACGAGTTCTGGGTTGCAAAAGAGGTTTTATTTTTTGCACCTGTTCAGTAAGTTTTTAGTCCACCAAGTTAAGAGAAAAACACACACAAGTGCACCTCTGTGAATTTTAAAGCCAAAGCTATGCTTACCCGTGATCTTATAATACCCAAACTATTTAATTCTTTAATTAAACTCTTCTTGGGAGTCAGACAGATAAGAAAGAGAGAGAGGAAGAGAGGAAAGAAAGGAGAGGTGATGGGAATGAGGGCTTTCGTTCAGTGGTAGAGCACTTGCCTTGCATGCACAAGGTCCTGGGTTCCATCCCCATTACTCAGAAGGTGGGGGACAAACAAATAAGAGGGTATTCTGGAACTTGTGGTAGGAGGTCTTGAGGTCTTGAAGTTTTCCCCAGTGATCTCAGGGATCTGGTGGAGATAAACCAGCCTGGAAACTGTCCTGTCACCTCCCGGACCAGTCAGCCTCCCAGAGCCTGTCCCGAGGAGGCCTCTGAGGCTGCCACAGCAGTGCTTCCTGAGCAATCTGAAAGCGTTTTTGGATTGCCATGCTGGTTGGAGGGTCAGGAAGCAGTGCAAGGAGTGGCAGCTGTGCCATTTTCTTGGGCTGGGAAGGGGTTAAGGTCTGTGTGCTGAACTCATGCCCTTCCTGAACTAAGGAAGAAAGAAAGATGTGTCCTCCCCTCCACTGCTACCTGGCTCAGCAGGTCTCTTCCAAAGGCCTCAGGCATTTCCTGTTAGGTGTCCAGCTGAGTCCCTAGCTCATGACACCTGGGAAGTGGGTGCACACCTGAGCGTTGGTCCATCTGAGAGCTGTGGATACCATAGCCCCCTGCACCTTAAGTGTGAGGGTTCTGGGAGAAGCTGCAGAGCAGGTGCTGAACGTGCAGACACCTAGCCAGGAGGCGGGTCACCTTGTGAACACCAGGCTACCTGCTGCTGCCACAGGAGAAACATGGCCACATGGGGTAGCGCCCATGGGAAGCCAGAAGCTCCCATATTTATCTGCAATGCTTTGATTTTAAATGTGACAATTTTTAAAATTTAAATATGTAACCAAAACAAAATATTTGCGGACCAGATACAGACATCAGGGGTTCAGATTGCAACTTGTGCCCAAGAAAGACTCAGTTCTTCTCATAGACTTCTTCTGTCTTCCCCAGGTTACAGGATGGCATACTGCCCCAGTTCTCTCAGTGCTGACTGATGCTCATGTCTCTTGGTTCTAGGCCCCTGGATGCCCTGACTACAGCATCCTCTCCTTTATGGGCGCTTTCCATGGAAGGACCATGGGTAAGGACGATCAACGTGTTCACAGTGGCTTTTAGAGTAATAACAACAGAAACAGTAGCAGCACCTGCATTGGGCCTGGCATTGGTGCTTTACACCTATTGCCCCACAGATTCCACACAATTCCCTACACAGGGGGACTATTGTCCTCACTTTGTAGACATGGAGATTGAGGGTCAGCAAGGCCTTTCAGTGACAGAGCCAGAATTCAAACCCTCACCTCTCATCTTCAGAGCCTGTGTATGATCTGTGGTAAGTCACAAAGCATGCACATAGACATGCACATATTCCCACACATGTACACAAGCACACATGTACAACTGTTCACAGTTCTTCTTCAGCTTCAGGATGATGCAAGAGCTTGCAACCTGCAAACACAGGCCTCCCCGCACATTGGCTGCCCGTGACTAAAATACGCATCATGTCCTCTTCAAAGACCATCAGGCCACTGCCCCATGCCAAGCCTCTGCTTTTCTCTTACTGGATTCAGGTTGCTTAGCAACCACGCACTCCAAAGCAATTCACAAGATTGACATCCCTTCCTTCGACTGGCCCATTGCACCATTTCCACGGCTGAAGTACCCACTGGAGGAGTTTGAGAAGGACAACCAGCAGGAGGAGGCACGCTGCCTGGAGGAGGTAACTGGACTCCATTCCTGCTCCTGCCCTCACCAGCCAGAGCCTGAGCCCAGAGGACAGACAAAGCCTGTATCTGGGGACATGGGTAGTACTCCCTGGAGAGGAGGCAGGGACAGGGAGGCCTGTGCCTTAAGTGCTCCATACTGGGAAAGCTAGTGGCATATTGTTTTACCACTCTGCATTCATTTTCCACATCTGGCACCAATTTCTCTATAATTTACATGTCTTTGAAGCCAAGGTCCAGTGACTCCAAAATAAAGGGAGATGGATTTATTGAAAAAGTGTGCAGAGCAAAACATGGTAGCATGCACTTGTAATCCCAGGACTCTGGGAGGCTGAGACCAGAGAATCGTAAGTTCAAGCCTGTCCTGGACAACTTGGTGACTTAGCAAGACCTTCTCTCAAAACAGAAAATAAAAGAGGGCTGTGTGAAGCTCAGTGTGAAGACCCTAGTTTCATCTACAGTCTGAAAAAAAAGTATAGTTTCACTACATTAGTTACATTAATTACAGGTGCATGCTACCATGTTTTGCTCTGCATACTTTTTCAATAAATCCATTTCCCTTTATTTTGGAGTCACTGGAGCTTGACTCAAAGACATGTAAATTACAGAGAAATTGGTGCCAGACATGGAAGATGAATGCAGACTGTCCAAAGTAGTTAATGCTTTAAAATTATTAATGAGCTATTTTATTTTTTAATATGAAGTATTCAAAAACTATACTGTATATAAATACTAGAGCTCCATTTGGGCCAACTACACGCTAAGTGCTCCATAGCCATATGTGGCTCATTGCTCCCATGGTAGAGAGTACAGAATAGTAAGAAAGATACACAGAAATCACCATGCAGTGACAAACTGTAGGTGATTTGTAAGTGGAATGGGAAAGCAAAGACGGCACCTCAGATCTTCCTTGGGGTAACCGGTGGAGACCAAGGCCAAAATCACATGGCCAAACATATTTTGCACAATAAAGATTTGACATGTTAGTTTATCTAAGTGGGTAGTTTAGGGTTTCTTAAATTTATTTATGAAATATGCATATAGTGTCACAATTATTACCTACCCATTTTAGAACAAGAGTTAAGAAATACCACTAATGAAAGGAAAGAAGGAAGGAAGGAAGGAAGGAAAGAAAGAAAGAAAGAAAGAAAGAAAGAAAGAAAGAGAAAGGAAAGGAAGAATACCACATTTTAAATGTGGTACTTTCTTATAGGCTATCACAATTCCAGTTACTTTTTTTAGGTCAACTTCAACTTCATTAATGTGTAATTTACACAACATAAAATTCACACCCTTTAACTGTCTACAGTAAGTCCCTGACTTACCAAAATTCTAGTAGTGAACTTTCACAGATGTATTGTATAGGACCTACTTTGTTGGCTTACAAACAAATCCAACTCACAGTTCTCCCAGAATACAATTCATTTGAAAGTCAGGGACTTACTTCAGCCCATACATTTTGATAAATTAATACACAGTCACCCAAGCAGGGGTATCGCAGCAGCTTTGGGTCAGTCTGAGGGGTCTGTCTGCCCCCTCCCAGCCCCACTCCACACAGCCACAGATGGGATTAGTCTCACTGTAGATAAGCTTTACAGCAGTTTCTAAAACATTTCCCTCAGATTCTGCCCAAAGGCCTCTCATGCTAACAGAAGACCAATAGCAGTGATGACCGTATGGTAGCGAAAGGAACTCTGCTCCTGCGCCTTTCTGCGTTCCCACCCCACTGACCAGGAGAGTGAGTCTGCGGGAGGCCGAGTGACTAGCCTCCTGCCAGCACTGGTCCCAAGGAGGGTGCACCCCCTGCCACACGTGGGCTCCTAATGAGCACCACACTCACTGTAGGAACTGCCACAAACACACAGCTTCAATATAGTTTCAAGGAGAGCGTGGAGCCCCAGATACTCATTACAGCCACTGTGAGCAACTGTCATATCCCCTTTGGGATCCAGGTGGAAGATCTGATTGTAAAATACCGGAAAAAGAAGAAGACTGTGGCTGGAATCATCGTGGAGCCCATCCAGTCCGAGGGCGGAGACAACCATGCATCAGATGACTTCTTCCGAAAACTGAGAGACATCGCCAGGAAGGTTAGAGGATGGGGCAAGGCTGGAAGGGGAATAGGACTTTCTGGGCTGGTTTCCCAGAGCAAAACATTAGCCCTGCTCTGCTTTGTATGGGGCCCATACAAACATCTAGGTGTACAGAGGATACAGGCACTACAGGTAGAGAAGCTGAGGTGGAGACAGTATCAGCAGTTCATTTTTAATCTCTTATTGCAGCTGTGTGTTGTGGTGCACACCTGTAATCCCAGTACTTTGGGAGGCTGAGACAAGAGGATTGCATATTCCAGCCTAATTTAGGCAACTCAGTGAATTGGTACGACTGCCTCAAAATAAGCGAACAAACAAACAGAGCTGGGGATATAACTCAGCGCAAAGGCCCTGGTTTAATCCCCTGTACAGAAAATAAAACCTCTTACAAACCAGCTTCCAATCTGCCTATCTTAGGTCAGAACTTTCTCAATTAAGAGGTTCCTGGGAAAGCCTCAGCCTTTCTCTTTGTATGGGTTGGACACATATTTAACAAGCTCATTAAACCAGCAGGTTCACAAATATAGGTTGCAGGACTTGGGTTACTAATATCCCAGTGAGACAGAGAAGATGGAAGCTGAAGTTAAGGGAATGAAGGATCCTCTTCACTGCTGGGCTCATTTCATTCCGAAGAGGTTGAGCTGGGTGGCCAGTGTCCAGGGCAGCCAAGCTCTGCCTTGGTGCTGGGGGTATTAGCTGTGGTTCTGCTCCAGCTCAGCAGTTTAAGGACACATTCAGATGCGGCTCTGGTGGGAACTGCTCTACTTTAAGTGCCTTCTGTTTTTCTGCACAGCCCAGGAACACAGGTTTGATTGTCAGTTTAGGAGACGGCGATGATGAGGCTGAACTTAGCGTTTGGTATTGTTTGTCATGGGGCCATGGGTCATTGGCCTGTGATAGGTGTTTATCTCTCCCTCTTCTATCTCTTCCCTGCCAGCATGGCTGCGCCTTCCTGGTGGATGAGGTCCAGACAGGCGGGGGTTGCACGGGCAAGTTCTGGGCTCACGAGCACTGGGGCTTGGATGACCCGGCGGATGTGATGAGCTTCAGCAAGAAGATGATGACGGGCGGATTCTTCCACAAGGAGGAGTTCCGGCCCAACGCTGTGAGTAGGGCCACAGCCAAGGCAGAGTCCTTTCTCCCTGCCCGTTCCCAACAAGAAGAGCCAGCAGCCACCTAGCACAGCTCAGTCCTTACTGATTTAATTAATGCTTATGATCGAAGCTCTCTCCACGCCCATCGTCATGGCTACCCATTGTCATCTCCTCTTGAGTTCACTCTCTGTGTAGAATAAGGTAGCAGTTCCTCCTGCAGACTGAAGGGTAGGTATTATTTTTATTCCATTTTATTAATAGGGAATCAGGCACAGAGTAGTTAAGTAAGTCATCCAAGGCCACACAGCCTGTAACTGCAAAGCCAAGATTCAAGCCCAGAGTCATGTTCTTAACTATTACACTGTGCCACATGTGTACGTGAAGATCCCCATTGGTGTACACACACACACACACACACACACAGCCCAGAATCCTTCCATCATTCCTACATGTACAAGGAGTGATCAGCATATACAGTGAATGTTTAATTTTTAAAGATTTATTACGGGAAAAGACACATTGCCGTTAATCCCTCTCAAAACATTTCCCCTCGGTTTGAACACACTTATCCCATCATCCTTGCCATTTCTGAAGCAGCTCTGGAATTCCTCTTTTTGAACGTCTTTAGTTGTGATGTTGTGGTTGTCTCAGTCTCCTGAATCACCTCAAAATCTTCACCTTTTATGGTCATTTTGACTTCGGGAAGAGCCAGAAGTCACATGGGGGTGCTAGGTCCTGTGAAAAAAGTGGATGATTTTGTTTTGAAATTCTTTCTCAGCATTTTTATTCTTTGTTTTGTTTTTAAAATTAAAAAGAAAAGAAAAAAGTAAACAAAGACACATGGTAATATGTTTACAAGCTTGCCTCTCTGTTGGATGCACCTGACAGAAGCATTCTCTGTATTTATTATGCCTTGTGAAGTCACTCACAAAAGACTTCCAGAACTGCTTCTGGAAGCAGCAGTAACAGCAGTGCATGTGTGTGGGAAGAGAGGGGGAGTATTTTGAGGAGGTGTACTTGCAATGTGTCTTTCACTGTAACACATTTTTAAAACTTAAACATTAAACATATGATCCATCATCACTTGTAGTTTCTACCTTCAGGGTTATCTCATGGCCAAGAATGGCTACTGGAATGAACAGCCATTACAACTCAATTGTAGGCAGAAGGAAGGAAAAAGGTGGGAAAGACAAAGTGAACCCTTGTCTTTAACAGCCTTCCCAGAAATCCCACAAATGCACTTTCCTAACATATAACTAATTCCTAGTCAGGTGGTCAGTTCTCCCTATGGTGGAGATTGGGACATGTGCTTTGGTAGGCCACATTACCACCCTTCCTAACTCATGGATGGGTAAATAATTCATTTGAGAGTCAAACTCCTAGCAATCCAAGCCCATCACTTGGGAGCCATTTTCGCTATGGGCAGTGATTCAACCTAAGCCTCAGCTTTCTGTTCTATTTGATGAGGATTATAGGGCAGCTCTATGCTGTAAATCGAGGCTGCAATCAATAAGGGACCGTATGCATCATGGTGGTTCCGTGAGATTATATTGCCTGGTAATGTCTTAACCACCTTAGTCTCTGTTTGCACACGCTATGATGTTTGCAGGGTAACAAATCGCCTAGGTATGCATCTCTCAGAACACAGCCCTGTCATTAGACCATGCATGACTGAGGTTCAGGGACCAATTGTCGTGATTTCCCAGATCCCCGTGGTGGTCTGCTTTCCCACAGTAGCATTTACTCACTGGGTTGTCTTGGAGGAAATCAGTGAGATAATACATGTTGTACTCCTAACCCTCAGCAGATGGTCCCTGGCTAGTTTCTCAGATTTCCAAGTGAGGGGGAGGAGGATTCCCTAGAGGGTATGCAATGTGTGATCCTGTCTACTGTCTGCCTATTCCAGCCTTATCGGATCTTCAACACCTGGCTGGGGGACCCATCTAAGAACTTGCTGCTGGCAGAGGTCATCAATGTCATCAAACGTGAGGACCTGCTGAACAACGCAGCCCATGCAGGGAAGGTCTTGCTCACAGGATTGCTGGACCTCCAGGTACCCTCTTCCTGCCTCCCACCCTGGCCCCAGGAACACCCCACAGTCCCTCAGAGCTCCCCCATGGCAGTGTCTACTTGCTTCAGCATGGCCCTGCACCAGAAATTCTGAATGGGCTGTGCTGTCCCCAAATTCCAGGCACAGGCTGTACCCTCTATAGGCAATGCCTCCCCATTTCTCCCTCCCAGCCAAAGGCCCAGTTTTCCACTCCTTGCTTTTTTAAAACAAATTTTAAATTTTTATTAGTATACATTTGCAGTAGACATTATGTTAAGCATGAGGAGCTGGGAAATGTACATAACACATCTTAATTCTTTTTTCTTACCCTCCCCCCTCCATCTATTAGTCCCCTTCCCATTTGCAAAAGATCTATCTCCCTGTTTCCTGTTGTCTTTCACTTTGCTCTTTAATTTACTTACACCTTGGGCTGCTCATGTAGGAGAAACCAAACCATGTGATATTTAAACTTGCCTTTGACACCAAGTTCAGACAGCCTTCCTTGGAGAAATGTCCCAGAGATGCTCCCTGCCACCACCCCAACCCAGGTCCACAGTTCCCTCCTGTGTCTGCCTTTTCCATTCCACTCTGCAGTTCTCCTGCGGGCCACAGATGTCATTGTAAATGTTCTAGTAGCCAGACAGAGGAGCCAATGCAATGAGATAAAATTAGTTTGAT
>PVJX010022559.1:0-19585 GCA_004027295.1 Dolichotis patagonum
GATCTTAGCTTCTCTGATAGTAGTCCCAGGACCTCATATTCAAGTGGTTTTTTGCGCTTTAGTTTTTCCCTGTGTTGTGAGAGTCCATCTCTATCTGTTTGGGTCTCTCCAGGGTGTTTTATTCTGGCATTTGAGCTGTCTCTCTCAGAGAGGGTCTCTCTCCTGCTACCTACCAGTCCGCCATCTTGTTCAATCTCCCATTTATTCTTGATTCTTTTCTTTTCTTTATCAACACATCAGCTAGGCTTTATCTCTAAAACATATTCCAATTAGCTCTACTTCTTTTCATCTCTCCATTTCTAATCTAGGCAAAGCCTAGATAATGGCAGTAGACTCTGAAAGTCTTCCCAGTCCCTATAACCTATTTTTGACTTGGACATCAGCATGACCTTTGAAAAATATAAAATAGTTCACTTCACCCAAGCTTAAAACCCTCCAGTTTCTCTAGTACAAACAGTATCAAATATTACCCCTTTTGATAAAACTAATGAGTATTTTTCAGTATTTCTCACAGACAAAGTCTCATGTTACTCTCTCTTGATGTTTATAATCCAGCCTCATGGACATGTCTGTTTCTTGGACATTTTTTAAGTTTTATTCCTGCCTTGAGGTCTTATCATAACTGTTCCTGTGCGTTGAAAATCTCTTCCCTTGGATCTCCCTGTGGCTAGCTCCTTTCCTCAGCTGCATTACAGTGTAAATACCATCCTCTCCGAGAGGCCCTCTCTAGTCACCCGGTCTATAGAGGTCACTCCATCATAATCACAGTCTTACAGTTTCATTTTCTGCACAGCACTGACCACTGATCTTTTTATTTGCTGTTCATTTTTTTATTGACTGATCTGTTCACTATCTTTCACTACAAGGAAATTCCATGAGAGAGGGAGATTTCTCTTCAGTGCCTAGAACTACGATGGACACACAGCAAGTGCTCATTGAAGATTCCGTTGAGTGGACTGTGACACAGCTTTGTTTGTTCTTCATCATAGTACGCTGAAATCTGCCTCCATTTCTCCTGTTTCACCCCAATACCTATAAAAAAGTCTACTTTCCCTCTTTTCTACACAAAACACTCTCAAATATTTGAACATGATTATCGTATATTCATAATAATTACCTTAATTTGCCTATTATCTGTTCTTTATTTCTAAAGAACAACATACTTTGGTCACTCTTCCTTGTGTATAATAGTTTGACAATTTCCCTACTATAATGATGAAGTATTTACATAGCCCCTGGGGTAGAAATAGAATTACTAAGAGAAAAGAACTTGTTTGCTCATTTTTTTTACAACAAACCTACAAGAAATATTAAGATGCCACCATGTAACAGATTGTAAGTAGCTTAAGAGAGATATCATTGGTTACAGAAATAATCATTTATTGAGTGTTTCCTAAGTGTCAGGTGTTATGTTATTTTTTAGAGATGTAAAAACAAGACATATTTCCAGGTTTTGGAGGGCTGCATAATAATGAATCATGGATGTAAAAAAAAAAACCTTGATTACATTTTAAAGTGTGAAAACAGAAGCACGTGGAAATACAGCATAAATGGAAACTATTAAAACTACTAGGGAGATTATCTGAAAAAGTGCTTTGGAAGGAAGGGTATCTGAAACTGATTTATTTTTATATTTATTAATATGTTTGCAATACATAATGATTACACTCATTGTGGGGAATTGATACATGCACATAAACATCTTAATTCTTTTACATTCCCCTTTTCTTCCCTCCCCTCATCCTTAAGTTGATCTTTAAAAGATAAGAGAGTTCCTCTTCTTTCCCTTGAAGAAATGTAAACTAGGCAGGGGGAGCATGACTAAAACCAAAGGAAACACTTGTATCCAACAACTGTAAGTGTAATAATAAGTATCTAGAAAGTGAGATGAGAATCCAGTAGTAGCAAGAGATGGCACCTAGAAGTAAAAGAATTTGTATATCATATTGAGGAATTTGAAACTAACATCAGTGAAGGTCAAACTTGTACCATGGAAAGATTTGCCATTCCTCACTTGAAGACCAAATTGTGGGAAGGCAGGCTGGGATAGGAACACAAAAACTAGTTAGTAGAAAAGAGAAATGATTACAAGAGTTACTTGAAATCACTTTTGTACAGCAGGCATGATGTGCTTGCAATATATATATATATATTTACAATAATTCTGAGGGGAGAAATAATTCTCAGACACCATCTTCCCCAAACTCTATCACCTTTTGATATCAGAACTATTGAGGAAAGTTAAGAGAATTTGAAGCAGTAGTGGTGGAAGAATAAAGAAGATATTTTAAAATAAACTAGTAAGACACAGTGGACTTAGAAATGGAAAATCAAGGAGAATAGTGTTCAGATCTCTAAATTTGGAGATTGGTTCATGGCTATTTTACTTCCCTGTTGCTATTGCAACAAATCACCAAACACCTAATACTCAAATGAATTAGTTTACAGTTCTGAAGGTCAGAAGTCCAAAGTGAATCTCATGGGGTTAAAATTAGGTCTGGCCCTTTCTGGAAGCTCCAGGCAAGACTCTGTCTCCTTGCTTTGCCACTGGTGAGAGGCCACCTGCATTCCTTGGCAGTTTCCTCCTGCACTTTCAAAGCTCACACTGGCATGTCATCATACTTGTATCTCCTTCACTGACTTAGTTTACACCATTCTCTGACACTTCTAAAGATCCTGGTAATTAGCCTTCCACAATGGTTGTGTCACAAATCAACAGAAATATCACTAGACAATGGGTATGATGGTATATATCTGTAATCCCAGAACTCTGCTAGGCTGACAGAAAGGCTGCTAGATCAAGGCCGTCCTGAGCACTTTGTGACTTAGCAAGACCCTATCTCAAAAAAATTAAAAAGGGCTGATAATGTAGTTCAGTGTGGAAACCCCAGGTTCAATCTCCAGTACTAACAAAACAAAAACAAAACAAAACCCATTTCACAAGAGTCAGCATTAGTTTCAGACAGGTGAGTTTGTGTTGCCTAAGAATTATCCAAGTACCCATGACTAAGATAGAGGGGTTAGATACACAGTGACATTCCTAACGTTCTTCTTACAATATATCCAAGATTTATTAAATACTGGTTGTACCAGTAAACAATTTACAGGATATAGCCAATTCCACTGCTATCATCCTGTTCCAAGCTGAGTGGTTTCTTTTCCTCTGTTTCACAGCAAATCCTCAACAAAGGACAGGTCACATTACTCTTTTACCAAAAGCTCCAGTCTTTGTCCCATCTATTTAGAGTAAAAGGTGAAATCCTTACACTGATCCATGAAGGCTGTTCTCATGTGCTGTCTCGTGTCCCCTGTCCTCCTTCCTACTGCTCCCCACTCCCTCCACCCTCTCAGCCACGTGGCCCACTTATTCTGTACACCCTCTCCTACTTAGTGAAAAATGCCTTCACCATACGTACCTCCCAGCATGCCTATACTTACCCTGCTTTTTCTGTTTTCCACAGCACTTATCACCTTCCAACCTACAAAACTCACGTGTTTGCTATGTTCATTCTTCATATGTATAATGTATGATTATATATTACTTATATAGGCATCTCTTACTATAACACAAGCCAGATGGCAAAGGCTTTTATTTTATTCACTGATACATCCTGAGCATCTAAAACAGTGCCTGGCATGCATTAAGTGTTCAACAGTTTTTAAAATAAATGAAAGAAGTTTGAGTTATGATTATGGGTGAAACCGCATGAGAGTAATCAGTCAAATACAAACTGGTCAAAAGGTCACATATACTTACGTGTTCAGAGCAGGAGAGAGGAGGCTGTGTGGGAGTACTGAGGAGCAGCAGCCAAACAATAATAGATCATGGGTGAAGTAGAAAGACTGGTCTAACAGAGTAAAAGGAAAACATAGCTCAAGGAAGGCTACTATGCTAAATGTTACAGAGAAAAACTATTATGGAGAAGCATCCTTTAAATTTGTTACCTAGAAACCAAAGGAGAATACATAGAAAAAATTCAAAATAATTATAGCTGCAAAAGTGAATCATTCCTCTGCATGTCTATATGGAAATATTATGGCCTATTTCATAAGTGCACACGACAGGTTTTCAGAAACAGAGGGTTCAGCTCATTAACCTCACGTTTAAAAACTGATTCTTTGCTTTGCTTGCCTCACTCCATCCATGTAAGTACTGTTATAATTAACTGTCAGTAAAGATTAGGCAAATTTTAGTTTATGGACTATACTCTTTAAACATGGGTATTAATCACATGTCATGTTGATACAGCTTAGATTTTTAAATCTCATTTTAAACCTACTTGAGTTTTAGCCATTTTTAAAACATTTCTCAATATTCATTCAGTATCTTTTAAAGGTAATGTGAATTTAATATATTTGAATCACTGGTATCTCTAAATCTTAACGACGACTATGGTATATCTTGTCCCGTAAATTTCCTGAATCCCCATACTTGTAAGGCTAGTTTAAATATCTTGAGAACTGGCAAGACGAACACATTACATTGACTTTGAAAAGATTAAATGGCTGCATATCACCGAAAGTCTTGCTAGAATTGAAACCAAATTCTAATTAACAAGTATGTATGTGAGTGCCTACTGTGGGTTCAGTGTTGTTCTAGGTATGCAAAAATACAGTAGTAAAAGACAAAAATTGTTACACTTTTGGTGCTTAAACTTTTACAGATCATCTTGCTCATTTATTTTGAAGTTGAGAAAAATAAAAGATTAAAAATATTAAGGGCCAAGGGTGTAATTTAGAGCACGTGTGCAGATTGCTGAGCAGGGCAAGAGACTGGGTTCAATCCTCAGTACCACAAAAACAACAAACAACAAAATAACAAAAATAGGTATTAAGTAGGTTTTCCAAAGAATGAGCTTAAGGGAGTGTATTGGTCAATGCTTATTAGAGTCAGATGTAGAAGAGTACAATTGTCTGTGCACTGGAGACCTAAAGGATCCGGACAAGAGCCTGGAGCTCAGGGCAATGTCCTGTGCAAGTCTGAATCAAGGACATGCACTGGAAAGGCCCATGGGCCAGTAGTGGACACTAGAAAGTCTATGCCAGTGGGGTGAAGGAAATGTGCCAAAAGACTGAGAGATTTGCGCTGGAAGCTAAGATCCAAGATGAAAGATGAGAATTAAAACTTTCCTGAAGGAAGGCAGCAGCAGCCTTTGAAGAAAAACCAACGGAAAGCAGCTTGCTCAGGAAAATCAATCTTTCCTCGGGAAAATGCAACCTTTCCCTCCTGTTCTTCTTCATGCCTTCTGGCAACAATCCTCAGGCAAGTCTTCCATGCCCAGAATCATGCTGACCCACTTTAGTGGGGTGTTCCCACTTAAACTATTAATTAATCCACCCCGGGAGGTATGTATCAAGTTCTATGAGGAGTAAAAGAAAGTTCCAAGTAATCAAAGGAGATTTCACATAGGAGTTTATTGGATAAATACTTCTAAAATAAACTGTGCTTGTCTTGGAATTGAAAAAGAGAAGAATATATACAAAGCAAAACAAAAAGTTTAAAGATCATGATGATTTGGGAAACCAAGGGCCAATGATAGCAATGCAGCAGGAGAAGCAGTTTAAGAGTCCACTTTTGGATAGTTATTGGAAATATTTGTGAAAAGGGTAAGATGTCCAAGACAATCTTAGAGAGAAAGAGAATAGGGTAGATAAATGCACAGGAATATACATACGTGTAATACCAGTGGCAGAGTTAAGATAGTTCATTACTAAAATGTTACTTTGCATTGCACAATGATTTTTATTAAGTTTATTGGTACAATTTAGATATACATAATAATCACATTCATTATAGGGAACTTGTACCTGTACATGATATATCTTAGTTCCTTTTTGCCCCATTCCCTTCCCCTCCTTTCAACCCCTTTTCACCTCCTTATTTAAAAGCTTTGTCTCCATTTTATTCTTCTATTCTCGTTTTTCTTTTCCTTTCCTCCCTTTCCCATTCCCCTTTCTTTTTGAACAATTTCTTCCTATTTCACAATATGTGTTACATATTTTGGTTTTTATTTACACTTTCAGTTTCTCACATCAAAGAAACAATGTAATATTTACACATGTATGTCCAATTAATTTCACTTAAGGGTATGGTCTTAAGGTGCATCTTTTTACATAGAAACGCCTCAAGGTTATCCTTCTTTATGATTGAGAACTACTCCATTGAAAATAAAACCCACATCTTATTTATCCATTCATTAGTTGATGAGCATTTGGGTTGTTTCCGAGATTTAGCTGATTCAAACTGTGCTGCTATAAACATGGATGCACATATATCACTGTGGTATGATGCTTTTAATTCTTTTGGGAAGATACCAAGAAAGGAAATAGCTGGGTCAAATAGGATCTCTAGTTTTAGGTTTCTGAGGAATCTCCACACTTATTACCACAGTAGTTGCACCAGGCTGCCCTCTCACCAACAATGGAGAAGGGTCCCTTTCCCCCCACAGCCCATCCAGCATTTGTTAGTGGTTGATTTCTTTCTGGAAATGGAATCTCAGCATTGTTTTACTTTGCAACTCTCAAATGGTCAGTGATGTTCAACTTTTTTTCTTATATTTATTTACCATCTGAGAAGTATCTATTGATTTCAGATGCCCATTTATGGACTGGGTCTTTAAATTTGGGGGGTTTGATTTTTTTCAATTCTTTATATGTTCTAGATATATGTCCTTTGAAGAACTTGCTAAGATTATTTTCCCATTCTGTGGTTGTCTTCTTACTCTGTTGTTGATTTCTCCTATTGTGCAAAAGATTTTTAAAAAGATGAGATCCCAAATGTTGATTCTTTGTAGTATTTCCTGTGCAGTGGGGATTTTGTTCATTAAATCTTTGCCTACACATATGTCTTCAATAATTTTTTTAGACTACAAAACTCTGGCATTTCAGAACTCAATGAAGTTGGTCCAGTGATTTTCTGTCTAAACTTTTTGGAACCCTAAACCAAGACCTAGCAGGTACAGGGCTCCAGGACCATCACACCCACTTCAACCATACATATACCTTTCTTAGTTTTGCAGAATTCTTCGGATAAAAAGTTTGAAGCAGCTCATATAATTGCAGCTGGCTCCCATATAGTAATCCTCTAATGTAGGTTTATGCTTATGCCTGAAACACTCTTTTCAAACTTTTTACTGGAAAATACTTAGTAACCCTGTAAGTCTTACTTTCTGGATAGTGTACAGGAAATGCCCATCCCAGTTGGAGATAAGCACCACTGTCCTCAGTGCTTCCACGGCACCTCGAGCATGCTTCAATCATTAACAGTTATCACCTTACATTATATTTACTATGTTGAATTATGTGCTAGCTTTAGCTGTGACAAAATACTTGAGATAAACAACATAAAGGAGGAAGGTTTACTTCAGTTCATGGTGTCAGAGCTCTCAGTCTGTGATGGACAGACTCCATTACTTTTGGGGCTGTGTGGTGGCATAACTTGCCTGGAAGCACATGGTGAAGCAAAGCTGCTTACCTCATGGCAGCTGGGAGGCAGACAGCAGAAAGGAAGGCCCGAGGCCCCAGTATCACCTGCAGCATCCCCATACACAGGCTAAAGACTGATTCCCTTCAACTAGGCTCACTCTAAAGTTCCCACCACCTCTCAATTGCTTCTTTAGTTGGGTACCAAGCCTTCAACATATGAGGTTTATTTGGGGGGCGGGATTTAAGATTCAAATCCAAACCATAAGAAATTGTGTATTTTCTTTATATGTTAATTAAATTACTATAGTTAATAGAAGAATAAGCAAAGTGGTGAGGAAGTTGAGACTCAAAGAGACTGGCCTACCCAAAGTCACAGAGCTAGTCAGGAGTACCAAAACATAGAACCCAGACTGCCAACCTGCTCATGTGCCATTATACCATGAGGCCTCCCATCTTAACTAAATATAATGAACCTTAAAGTATGCAATTCCAAAGTTCCTTTTTCTTTGCTCAGCATAGTAGTCTATTTTTAACGTTTTATTTATTTATTTATTTATTTATTTATTTGGTACCAGGGATCAAACTCATAACTGCACGCTTGCAAGTCAGGTGCTTACGCCACTGAGCTAAATCCCCAGCCCCGCTCAGCGTAATAGTCTAAAACCAATATTTATACTTTGTATGCTAGTTTGCAGAATATATTAGTATTTTGTTAGGAGAATTGTAGAGACAACAATTGTTAATCAAATTTTCTTTTCTTAGTCCTAAAACCATATCACTTGGCAAAGTTAAAGCTTGTTAAAAGTCCCTGTGACCAGAGATCCCACTACCACATTTACTTTATAACTGACCAGCTCAATAGTAAGTCTAAAAGCATTAAATAAAACAACTGTAAACACTACATAAGATTAGAAAAGATAAATTTTTGTTTCTACCTTAAGGCAGGAGAAATTTCAGGTCTAGCCATATTGGGACATTCTGAGAAAAGAATTATTTTAAAGGAAACTAAAAACTTACCCTCCAAGAAGGAAAATAAAATTTTTCCCTTGAGGTATCTGATATTGCTCTACCCATAATTTATACTTCTTAAATTCATGAATACTAATTCCAATTTTATTCAGGTGAAGAAACAGAATTAAGGTCATTGCACTTACTCCTTTTACATGTAAGCTCTAATTTTAATTCAAATTCATGTCTGATAATTGATCAAGAGCAAAAACAAAGATATCAAAACTTACGCATAATTCTATTAATTACATAAAACATAAAAGGCATTTCTATTCATTTCAGATTTTCCAAAGCTTCATGAGTTTTATAGCACTCTTTTAAAATCAGTATGAATTTCTCAAATGAGAAATAAGATCTTCTATGACTAAAAGTAATCATTTTGCACGGATTATAAATTTTTTGTTTGCTTATTTTTATAAATGTAAGAGTTTGAATATTTAGTAGGAGTTTTAATTTTCAGTTTGGTCTAGACTCATATATTAACAATTAAGACAATATTTAAAATGATGTTAGTACTTTCAAATTACTAATGACATTTCTTAATTCTATACTCAGTGAGTTTTTTGTTTTGTTTGATTTGCAGGAGTTTCACACCAGTTTACTCTCCAAGCCCACTAAGTGGCATTACACCTCTATATTATGTAGCTCAGACAAGACAGTCTAATATCTTTAAACTAATCCTGCAATATGGAATCTTGGAAAATGAAAAATACCCTCTCAACGTTGTCTCAACAATATTACTCTACCCTTCAAGAGTGAGAGTAATGACTGATCATGAATTAATTCATGTCGAGGAAGATGCCAAAACATGCTTAGTGCTATGTTCCAGAGTGCTTTCTGCCATTTCAGTCAAGGAAATAAAGGTAAGCAAATTATCATTCTCTGGTCTTGCACTCTAACAGTTGATGAATCTTAAGATAAAACTGAGGAGGCAAAAATGAAGCTAACTTTTAATGTATAGATTGCATCCAGTGACAAATCAATCATTAACTGTTTATTAATTTAAAATAAAAGATAAAATTCAAATTATCTAAAACATTAGTCCTTTACTTCATAATTTTGGTTTTCGAAATATAAAAGAATTTCAAAAGTTAAATTTATTTTAGTCTTGTTAAGTAGGTGTATTCTATTATTTTCCAATGACAAAAGCTATGTTTATTAAGATTTCTGTCTCTGAAAAAAAAGTAAACTAAAAATTTAACAGACCTCTTTTTCAATAGGACATTTTAAAATGAGGGCTGCATTTCTCCCCTTAAATATAAACACAAACTAAGAAATACATTTTTCTGCTCAAAAATCCCAAAATAATTTCAAGCATTCTAAAAAATAGAAAAACTAATTGTTCAATTGATAATGTCTCAGAAGTGTGACAACCTTATATTTAATAAGATTTTTGGAATAATCCAAATTCAGAGAAAAAAATCAGCTGTGTACAGCAATGTTTACCCTTCGAAATGAACTGTGAGTTTCAGCACCAAACTGTATGATGCCACCTAGTAACTAGAAATAACTGCTTAATGAGGAGGAACTTACTCTAAACTCATACCAGCTGAATGCCTAAGGAACAGCAGTTCTCCTGACCTTTAAAAGTGTAACTTCAGAAATAAATTTGTAAGAGATACAACTCTGTGTAGTATTTTTAAATGCCTTAATAAATACCAATACTTAGGTCAACTGTAAGAAAGGCAAATAGTTCAAATTATTTTGGTAACCCATTTTTAAAACAAGAACTACACTTTCTGTATCTCCAGTAACATTTCTTTGTCCTTGTCCAGTGTTAGTCCTACACAATTATTAAAGAAATACCAATTTTTTTTACCATTAAATGCTATTCTTGAGGTACAACAAAGTAGGAGAGTGCTAACGTAGAAGGCGCTGAACAAAGTCATCAACCTGAGTGCCAAAGAATGTAGAGCTGGGTCCAATCAATTGCAGTTTAATAAGCTAAAGTGAAATTGCACTGTACAAGAACACAAAGGATCACATTAAAGCTGCCTGAAGAACATTTTTAAAGGCTCTTCTCTGTTTTACATTTCCATTATTCCCAGTAGTTTTTCCTATCACAGCACATAGATTTTATTGTAAATAGATAATTGGGTAACTATCCCTACACATACAAATATCATAATGTTAAGTGAACTAAATCAAACAAGCTTAAATATTGCATAATTTCTCTTACATGAGAAATCTAAAATATAAAAAAAGTAAATAAATGATAAATAATATGATAAATAGATCTTTTGCAAAAGAGAAGAGAACCAAGAAATGGTGACCAGAGAGAGGAAGTAGATGAAATTAAAAAATTAAGATCTGTTATATACATGAGCCAACTGTCCACAGCGAATGTAATCATTATATACTAAAAACATGTACTTATAAAAAAATAAAAATTAAAAAAGAAACTACTTTGCCTACCCTACCAATTATCCTGAGTACCTGTTACAGTATTGAGAATATATGATACTCTTCAAGTTGTCAATGACTGGATAAATAATGTATATATATCTAATATAACTAGATAAGTAAAACTGTCGTGACACCTGGAAAACATAAGTTCTGTGGTGAAACATCTCCATAGCAATATCCTTTCTAAGTCCATCTATTGACATCTGTCTTCTAGAATTGAATCCTTAAATATGACTTCCTGAAATTTCAGAAGACATCTTTTCATTTGGACAGACCTTAAATCAGGTCTTCTTGTGTGTGAATTTTTATGCTATGATGGTTGGAACCATCTGGGAATTCTCAGCATTTATACTCTGCCCAGCCCATGAACGAGAGAATCAAAATTTCTGGGTGAGGGCCTGAGTGTTGGTAATTATTATAGTCCCATACAGTTCTAGTGTATGCCACACAGACAGTAACAACTGCTGATGAAGTATGTGTATGATCAATCTATATTTTAAAATGTACCCAATATCTGGGTATATTTTCATAGTTATAAACAGTTTTGTGTCCTTACACATATTAAACTTCAATAAAATACAGTGGTAGCTTGGCATACAGTTTCATTTGTTTTATGATTTAGGGGAAGATGGCTGCATTTGCATTTGTGTGGAGATTATGGCTATGGTTGGGGTTGTCACTAATGAAGAGTTTGTGAATGGAAGCAAAATTTTGCTGTACGTTTTTGTTTGTGAACTGAATTGTTTGCAAATGGGAGCACATTCATGAACCAAGGCGTTAATTTACCTGCCTCAAGTGAAAATGCTTTGGAAAAAATTTTAAATATTTATATAAAAATCAATTTCTGAATTTAAGTGAAAAAAAGTGTTAATAATTTGGATTAATTCAATGATTAACATGAAAAAATGAAATATTTCCCTTCAGATGCAGTTGAGTTTGGGAAGGCGTCCAATTCTTTCAAATTGGTTGGAATACATTCCTCCAACAAGATACAAAGATCCATGTGAGCTATCACATCTTTGCAGAATAACCATTAGGACTCAACTATTAACCAACAAAATGCTGCCAGATGGAATATTTTCACTGCAAATTCCTGTTCGTCTGCAGAAATACCTGAACTTAGAAAGTTAATATGCATCTTCATCTTAAATTCTTCAAGGATGCTCACCACTGTATGGCTGTATGGCTTAGAAGTTAATAAACTATTAACTTCATAAACTAATAACTTCATAGAAGTTTTTATTGGATAGAACATTCCATTAGAAAATATATTTTCAAATGATGCCACAATCACTTTTTGGTCGGGATGTGACTCTAGTCACTACCTTCTACAAAATGGTATAAATTGATACAAATAGGTGTTTTGATACAAATAGGACCTATTTTAATCCAGAATTACATCAAAATGAAAATGTTATCTGTTAAACTGTTAATGTTACAAAAAACTCACCTAAGACATAAAATTTATGAAGAGACAAAACTTTAGATCTTTTAAAATATGTATGGCACTAGACTTTTCTCTATCTAACTATGAGGTCCAGCTTGTAAAACAAAGATGATGATTGGAGAACAGTATTCTATGGTCTCTGATGTTTCTACCTGTCTCAAGAGCAGAGGTATAGTCATTTAGTTACAGACTAGATTTTCAAGGATATTTGTATTGTGAGCAACCCTGGAAGACAGAGATACTTTCTCTCTCTCTCTCTTTCTCTCTCCCTATCCCTCTCTCTTTCTCTCTCTCTCTCTCTCTCTCTCTCTCTCTCTCTCTCTCTCTCTCTCTCTCTCTGAGTGGGTTTGCTTACTGCATAGTACAATGAAGGTAACATTGTACCCTAGGGAAAAGGTTGAGCAGGTTATCCTACAGCTCATTATAAAAGATTGGAATTTCATACGCTTAGGGCTCCTCAGTTGTGACATAAATACACTCTGAATATATCTACATGAACTCTTCCATGTCTTTGACGGGGAGCACAGGTGCAACCAACACAAACACAAAGCTCATGGTGCTTGCTGTATCATTAGAAATAAAGGTTTGTGTTCTGACCCAGCACTGTGATAGGCTAAAATGCTAGTCTGGATGGGATGAAAAGCTCAAAGCTTCACACTTCTTCACAACATGCATCGGTCCTCACTTCATGATGGTATATTTTAGGGCTTGCCTTTCCATATTATGCCAGAGACACAGTAGCAGTTTCCACTATCCACTTGCAATCTGGGTGCAATAAAACATTTTTGCAATCCATAGAGCAATCACTCTGGCTTTATGATTACATAGTAAACTGTATATTATCATAGTATCTAAGAATAGAATGTAAATAACAAAGTAACACAGACATGGACTGATATAACAAGAATACTTCCTTTCCTTTTTTCTTACTTGTAATGCAAATATGTTACAGAATTAAAGCATAGAAGTGTTTATTTATACCCTTAATAAAATATATTTAATTAGAACTGAGAATATATTTAACCTCAAAGGTAAGGAAGTTCATCATCACACAGTGTATCACCATGGGAATATTTCCTTTACTAGTGATGTGTAAGTCAGTTACATTTTTTGAAAATATATGCTAATGCAAAAAATGCAAAAAGCTACCTTTATTCTAGCATATATAAATATAGTATATATCAAATTGGTAATCCAGATGTAGCAATTTGTCTGGAAAGAACAAGTTTTCATAGTCACTCTTTGCTTTCCATCTTTTTGTTTTATCTTTCCTTCCTTCTTTTTTAATTTTATTTTAAAGAAGGTAAAATTAAACATAACAAAATTGAGCAAAACAGATCATAAGAAAACAATGTAAGAGACACAGATTTCAAAGCAAGACAACTGGAGATCGTCACTGTCTATCATATTGTCTGTTTTCTTTTACATAGTTGTCCATATCTTCACATACAGTGAATTCATACAAAACAACATAGTATAAAACTGATCTGAACAGGATGATGAAGGCATTTTAGGTCTTCAAGACCAGACAATAAGGAAGTCAACAATGGCTGCCATAGTGTGTCTCACTCTCTTCAAAATAGCTTCACATATGTTGTAATTAAACAAAACAAAACAGACTAAAATCACTCTGAACAAAGAATAATAGTATTGCTGGATTTCGCATCATGACACTATGGAATCAGCACTGGGGACTGTAGTGTTTCTGTTTCTTCAAAGTAGTTGTTCCTTTCATCATGCATTATATACAGTCCCCATAAACTATTTAGAAGTTCTACACATGCATGAGTCTCTACATGTGTATCTATCCTTTCTGTATTAGAAGGAAAAACAAAGCAAGACAAATCAAAACAAATTCCTAGAAAAACACAAAATGAAAAACACATATAAAACCACAATCCAAGGTGATCTACAATGATTACTATGATGTCTCTTGTTATCTTCAATAGAATTGTCTATATCATCAGGCACAGTACAAATGAACATAGCAGTACATAACAACATTAATAAAAACAAAACGTTGGAGACATTATAAGATTTCAAAAGCAGGTAGTAGTGAAACCAGAATGGGTATTCTAGTGAATCTTGTCATCTTCAGAGTATTTGCCTATACTCTCAGACTTGATACTATCAAACATAACAAACAAACGTTGGACACATTATAAGATTACAAAAGCTACACTATCAAACAAACGTTGGAGACATTGTAAGATTTCAAAAGCAGGTAGTAGTGAAACCAGAATGGGTATCCTAGTGAATCTTGTCATCCTCAGAGTATTTGCCTATACTCTCAGACTTGATAGTATCAAACATAATAGACTTGAATAAAATCAGTCCAGACAAAACAGCAATCTAACAAACCAGATTCAAGTAAGATCAGTCATAATAAGACAGTGTAAGTTATACAGGACTTCAGATTAAGTTAATAGCAAATAAAGGATCGTTACCGTAGTATTTCTTGCTATTTTTGGAATAGCTGTCTATGCCCTCAAATCTAGTACAAGTAGACAGACTGAAACAGAATATAATCAAACTAAACAGAGCGATGAGAATAATGTGGATTTTTAAATCCTGATACACTATGAACAATGTCCTCTGCCTTCCTTTTTTTAGACAATTTCTCCCCTTTCACTTTCACAGGGTGCACTGTACATTTTGGGTCCCACTAACTCCTTTAGTTTTTAGATTAGGGGGGGCAACCTGCTATTTACTTGGGTGGTTCTGAACCTTTTTACCCCTGAGCTTGATATTAAGTTGTATTCCTTTACCTACAAAAGCCTCAAGGTTTTCCTGTGTTATACCTGAGTCATTCTCCACTGCACAAAAGTGTCATGTCTTTCCAACCTATCTGAAGCTGCTAGACAAACTGCCCCTATTTCTTTGTTGTTCCCTGTCACATAGAGCATTGCTTTCTCATATTTGACTTTCAGTCCATAAACCCTCTTTCAGGTTAATTATATTTCCTATACAGAGCATCTCGATGGACTCTATCTCCTGATCTATTCTGCATGTGTTTCTTTTTGTTAGTGTATCAAGGCCATCTGTGTTAGATTATAGCCAACCCTCTCTGCCTCATTTCTGCTATGCTGTTTTTCTGCCATTGGTTGTCTACTTTTCTCCTTCATTCTACTATTGCCCTGTTCATTGAGGCCTCTCTGCCACTGTTCCTGGAATCCTGGTGATTTTTTTCTCTCTTTTTACAATGTCCTTCAGTATTTTTTGTAGGGTTGGATTGGTGGTCACAAACTCCCCCAGTTCCTCTTTGTCATGGAAACACCTTGTTTCTCCATTAATTTTGAGTGATAGCTTTGCAGGGTACATCAACCTGGGTTGGTGATTTTCTCTCAGGGCTTGGAATACTTTGCTCTAAGCGCTTCTTGATTTGATGGTTTGTGTCAAAAAGTCTGTCGTGATTTTGATGGGTTTTCCTTTATAGGTGATGTTTCTTTTTTCAGCTTTTAATATTCTGTTCTTGTGATGAATTTCTGGGATCTTGATTATTATATGTCTGGTTATAGATCTGTTTTGGTTGTAGATGGCTAGAGTTCTGAATGTCTCATACATCTGAATATCATTTCCTTTTCCTATGCTTGGGAAGTTTTCCTTAATTATTTCTGTGAATAGCCTTTGTATTTCATTTGTGTTTACTTCTGCTTCTTCACTCACATTTTTTATTCTTAAGTTATAGATCCCCTTGTCGTCTTTTTGCTTTTGTATTGTTATTGCCTGGTTCCTTGTTATTTTTAAGAGAACTTTCCTTTCACAATCACACATTGCAAATCTATCTTCAAGTTTTGAAAGTCTAACTTTAGTTTCTGTCAAGCAAGTTTGCCAGGTTTCAATGGAGTTTTTAATTTCCTGGTAATCTCTTTGAATCTGTTTCATGTATTCTAGGTTTTTTAAATATTCTTCATCAAATGTTTCTTTTCTTTTTTTGTGTTCCTCCCTTCTTCCATCTGTGCCTTGTTGAGAGGTGCTTTGGATTTCTTTTATTAATCTTCTTATACCTTGCTTTACTTGTATTTCGGTTTTGAGTTTGTCTATAATGTCACAAAGATTTTTTTTTTATGTCAGCTGATGCCATGTCTGATATTGCATGTTTGCTGCCCTCAATCTCTTCTGTATTTACCTCTCCTGGACCCATACTCCCTGGGTTGGGGACTGGGGGCTTTTTCTTTTTTCTTTCTCTTGTCACATTTCTGGTTTCTTCCATACAGGTGTATGGTGGAGGTCCCAGCCCCTTTCTGTATTGGTTATGGTTCTTCTGAAGCGTGCTAGCTAGGGATTGCTGCCCTCTCCAGTTTGCTGTTGATCATTGAGGTGCAAGCAGGGGTGGTGTAGGCTGGCCCATCCCCTCTGAGCCAGTCAACCAGGGATCTTCACCATAGTAGTGTGTACTGTGCACATGAACTGGTTCAGGATCACTTTGGGGGCAATTGCATCCCATGACCCACACCAAGTAGATGCTACCAATCTGCTCTGGGCCAGGAGCAGCCAACTGAATCCACTGTGGTTCCTGGTTCAGGCCCATCCTGCCCAATTCAAATATGTTGCCCAGTAGGTCAACCTCCTCCCATGGGAGGACCAAATTCTGAGCACTTGCCATGGATTAGTACAGGTCTCCATGCAGGGTCCGTTCTCCGTTAGGCTCGTCAACCTCCGACTTCAGCACAACTGCGAGTCGGACCGGCTCCAATGAGAGTGTCGCAACCTCAAGTCAGACTGGCCCTGTTGAGAGCACATCTGGCTCTAGCCTTCCGTCCATGTTTTTCTTTCCTTTTTTTCTTTTTCTTTTTCCTTAGTTTCTTCCTGGGTCATGAGAATCCCTCTCCTTTTGTCCAGTATTCTCCATGGTGGTAAATTCTAGGATCTGAGCTGTTTCTCTTAGAGAGGCTCTTAACCTTGCTACTTATCAATCTGCCATCTTCTCAGGACCTCTGGGGTTATTTTATGTTTAATTGCTTTTTAATCTTTCTGTGCTTTTTTCCTTCCTCCCTACTGCTCCACGGTCCTTCTGGGCCGCCCACCACCCCGGAGCGCCTCCATGTGGCCGGCCATGGACCACCATACTCTTCCTGTTCCCCGCAAGGGTGCAGGCTCTCTGGGTGCTCTCTGGGGGAAAGGGAAGGGCTTCTTCCTTCAGGACATCTCACAGGCTCCAGGCAGGAGGTCATCATGCTTCCACAGCATCTATTGCCTCAAAGGCCCATGTTCTAGTCCTGGAAGTCTGGGCAGAAGTCAAGTATGCATTGGAAGGCCTTATCCTTCCTTCTTACATCTCCATCTTTATGAGCACATAGGGAACCTGGCCACGTCATCACTGTCATTGAACATGCCTATTTAGAGAGTAGGAAATAAACAGCATCTAAATTTCAGGAACTTCTTCCTACTGGGATTCTGACTACTTCTATACTTTTCAACATGGTTGGTCACCCAAAACCACATTTGATGCTCTCCTTCTATATTATTCCTGAAGTATCAGTGTGTCAGCCTAGTGGCATATGCCTATAATCCCAACACTTGGGAGGCTAGGCAAGAGATTTGCTATGCCTTTGGGGCCAGCCTGGGTTACATATGAGTTCAAGGACAGCCTGAACTACACAGGGAGATCTTGTCTCAAAAAAACAAAAACACAAACAGCAAAGCACCATAAATTGAGTGGCTTAAAATAACAAAAATTTCTTGGTTCACAATATTCAAATTTAGATATTCAAAATCAAGGTGTCACCAGGACCCTGCTTTCTCTATAAAGTACAGAGAAATCCTCCCTTGTATCATCCTAACTTCCACAATTGTCCTATCTCTGGCAATATTTGGTATTCTTTGGAGCGAGGTGCATCACTCTAGTATTCCATCTCCACTTCCTGTTTTCCATGTCTTCACATGGCCATTTTCGTATAAGGACACCCATCAGATTGGATTACAGAGCCCATCTTACTTCAGTGTGACCAACTCCTATCTAATTACATTTACAGTTAGATTTCTAAATAAGATAGCAGTCTCACGAGTGTTAGGAGTTTGACAAATCTTTTTTGGGGGGACAAAATTCAACTCATAACTAACTCCTTTTTCATTTCAGCCAATAATTTGACTCACTAAATCTCAGTCACAAAATCTCAGTAACTTTCAAGCCCCCACTGCTACTACGTTCACCACACATTCTTCAATAAGAAAAACACCCGGAAACTCTACAGTAGTAGTCTATAGAACAAATTGCTATAAAGCACCTACCTCACCTTTTTGTTACTCTCATATGAATTCCATCCTCCAGTGAAACCAAACTGCTTCACATCTCTCTGCTTTTACACATGCAGATCCTTCTATCAAAAATCCCCTTTTCTTCCTAAACACCTGACATGTTTAATTCTTTAAACTCTCTTTAACCTAAAAATAACATTACATACAGTACATCCAATTATATATACGGTTTTTCTTTTTACTACAGCTGAAGTCCTCAAAGTTAGACATCACATCTTTTGTATTCCTTTTTTAAAAAATTTTAAAGAGAAAAAAAGCAAAACAGAAAAAAGGATAGAAATAATACAGAATTTCAAAAAAAAATTAAGAAATCACTACTTTATAAATTACATATTGTCTTCTTAGAAATAGTTGTTCATGTTACAAAATAAAGGCATACAAAGTGAACAAACAGTGAGGCTGTAAACAGTTCTGTTCAATGATCCAACAAAAACTTGGTAATATGGTATCAATCCCACACACTTAAACATATACGCTGTTATATCCTTTAGCGCATTTTCTTTTCCTCCTTTTGCTTTTTAAGTACATTATCTGTTTAGTTATATCATGTTTCAGCTTGCTCAGTACCTTATTGATCTGTTTTGTTGTTGTTATTTCCTTTTTAATCACCTTATATAATTCTGTTGTTTTGTTTTTGAGTCTCTCGTCATCCATGTCACATGGATCAGCTTTGATGGAGTTGGGAGTTTTTGGAGGTATTTTGTTTCCTTGTTTTCTCATGTTCTATTGTTTTATTTTATTTAATTTTCATTAACTTGGAGGTAGTAATATACAACAAAACAGGATGGAATAAAGCCAATTGAGACAGTATAGTGAAATTGGCACAGAACATCACAGCAGGTCACCAGGACAACAATAATAGGCACCACTGTATATCTCGTTATCTTCAAAATACTTGTTCTTCTATTAGGTACAGCAAAATCAAAATAAATATACAACATTATAGAACACATCAAAACAGAATATTGAATAGCAGCAATGTTAATCAGGGCAAAGCAAAACAGCGATAAAAATATCTGCCTTCAGAGATAGTAGAAGGAA
>PVJX010022559.1:19685-30489 GCA_004027295.1 Dolichotis patagonum
AATAGGCACCACTGTATATCTCGTTATCTTCAAAATACTTGTTCTTCTATTAGGTACAGCAAAATCAAAATAAATATACAACATTATAGAACACATCAAAACAGAATATTGAATAGCAGCAATGTTAATCAGGGCAAAGCAAAACAGCGATAAAAATATCTGCCTTCAGAGATAGTAGAAGGAACCCCCCCCCCACTTGCTGTACCACATATGGTCACCTCCCAAGAGATACCCAGATCCCTGGATCCCAATTGCTAGAGGGGTGTGTGGGGGGGGTATGCTATGTTTGATTCTAAGCCTGCACGCCGGTAGGCAGCAGACTGGTTACTGGTTGGCTCAGCGCCCTAAGTTCCAACATGGCGCAGATCTCAGGAAACACTGTTACTTCTTGTTTCCCCACCCTGGGGTGGCCGCGGCTTGCCAGACCACAGTCACTTACCAGGGTGGCAGGCTGGTTACTGGTTGGCTCAGCACCCTAAGTTCCTACATGGCGCGGATCTCAGGAAACGCTATTCCTTCTTGTTTCCCTGCCCTGGGGTGGCCGTGGCTTGCCAGACCACAGTCACTTACCAGGGTGGCAGGCTGGTTACTGGTTGGGTCAGCAACCTAAGTTCCAACATGGCGTGGATCTCAGGAAACGCTGTTACTTCTTGTTTCCCTGCCCTGGGGTGGCCGCGGCTTGATCTTTTGTATTCCTAACATCTAATATATCACCTGGATCACAGTAACTATTCATTGACTTAGACTTGCTTGTGGCTTTCTAAAAGTAAGACATACTTTAAAATTTTGCTTGAAGGGGCAGACTCAGGCATGTGCTGCCAGGGAGAGAGTAGGCTAAAAGAAACTAAAAAACTAGTTCAGGAGGGGAAAAAAAAAACACCATTGGCTAAAAAAAATTATCAAAACAGTTTTAAATTTTAAAAAAGCATTACTTATTGCACACCTATTAGAAAGGTTAAATTAAAAGAAAAGACCAGCAATGCCGAGCAGTAGTGAACATGAGGAGAAACTTTTATACATAGCTGATGGGAGTAGCAAATAATGTACCTACTCTGGAAAACAATTTGGCAGCTTTGAAGTTAAATATACATATACCATATGACACAGCTATTTTAGTATTTAACATAGATAAATGAAAGTTATGCTCCCAGAAAGTCTGTACAGTAAGGTTCATAATAACTTCATAATCACTGAAAACTGAAAATCCAAGTGTCCTTCAACAAATGAACAGAAAAAAAAACTGGCACATCCACACAATGTAACACATGTCAGCAAAAAAGGCACAATAGGATAAATCTCAGTGAAAGAGGCCTGTTTCAAAAGGTCATATACCATAGGATTCCATGTGTTGGACATACTGAAGATAAACAGAACTATAGTGAAACAAAAGCGGTCTGTGATGGGTTAACATTGGAAACAAACACTGAAGTAATTTTTCATGATGATGGATTAATTTCATATCCTGATAGTAGTTATGATTACAGAGGTATGCAAAAATTCATAAAACTGTACATCAAAAAGTTAATGTTATTCTACATAAAATTTAAAGTATTTAAAGTATAAAATTTAAAGTATGTATTACAGTGGTACTTAAGCACTTATCTTTAATTTGTTCTGTGAGTCATGCTGAATATAAAAAATGAGTACAAATTGTTTTGGCTAGAAAGGGTAGCAAGTCATGAGTCAATCTACTTCAAGTTGTAGGGTGTGTATCAAGTACTAAACAAATGGTAAGTACTGGGAAAAAATTTTCATGCCAAAATGCATTGAGTATAGTGCAGTCCCAAGGTACAACTGCACATTCTAGGCATGAAGATAAACTCCCTTTCTCCTGCATCTCTGTATGCTTTACTTCTAGACATGAATAGTCTGACTTTCATGCAGGATTTTGAAGTAAATTTTAAAAATTTTTCTGAGACATTACAGACATTTTTGTTGTTATTAGATTATGATCTATAATTTTAGAGAAAGGTAAAGAAAAACAAAAATGAATAGATCTTAAAATTAAAGAATGAATTTTCTCTCTAGTATTCACTTTGTTCATCAGAAATTATATCTTGATTTGATTTTTAGTATGTTTCTGCTACTCAAAAAATAGTTTTAAGAAAATGTAATTTAATTTTAAGAAGATATAAATCTATTTTATTTCAGAATCTCAAATATAAAATATAAGGGATTAGTTGATTGGCTGCAATTTTCGTGTCAAATACTTTGACGAAAACTCTTAAAATTGTATTGAAACCTAACACTGAGGTTAAATCTGAATGGGAGTTAATGTAGTATTTGACACATGGCACCTGTCTCCGCTTGCCTATTTCTTTCACTGTCTATTCTGCTTCTGCCTTATAGTGCTTCTTCCTTTTTGTTTCCCAGCATATCACAACCTATTCCTCATCAGTGCCTTCTAGAAATTTGCCACAAACTCAAATTATCTAGCTGTTTTTAGAAATAATACATGAATTATAATTCATTGCAAAGGCTGTGAATTAAAATGTGGCTAATTGTAAAATTCAAACAGTCATATTCACGTTCTCAAACATAACAATAAGGGACATAAATACTCTCATAAGACATTTAACATATTGAATGTGAAACATTTACTTTCAAAACACATGTATGTCGTATACACTATAATTTTTCAATATATCTAGTTACTAATACTAGAATGGTAATGAGTTTAAGTCTGTAAATATGAATGTTAAATGTTGCAAAGTATAATGTGCATACATTATTTAAAAATTATATCAATTACTATGTGAGTAATTTGCTTGGCCAAATAACTATGAATATTATAGCTACTGAATAAATGGTTCAAATGTATATCCTAAATTCAAGATACTTAGTTGCCAATGAAAAGAATAAACTCTTAGGCTTATGCAAATAAGTCACTTACTAAATGGAGTTATAGAAATAAGATGTTTGAGGAGACAAGAGCTCTTTCCAGTTGCTGAATGACTGGTAATTTCCTGCTTCCTTTGTCCATTGATGAAATAAAAATAAATGCTGAACTCTGAAAGGTGATGTAAGTCACATGCCTACAGAAAACTAGCTCTATGAGATGTTTCCTTATGAACCAACAACTAAGTCTAATAAACAAATCCATGTTATCTTTCTGCTGAATTTTATTTATCTAATGAAGATGGATAAAATGAAAATTAGGAAAAAGGAGGAAGTTAGGGAGTATAAAATTGATTTTCTAGATACAGGATCTGAAAAACTGAAAGGTTTGTGGTGATGACTCTGTCTTCTAGAATTATTGTCTACATTTGAAAATACCTATTTCTTTATTATCAGCCTTTAGAAATACACTGAATATAAATTATTTTTAATGCTCAGTGTTATTCTAATAAACTTTAGAACCATTCAGTACTGGAATTTTGGGGCAATAAATTTTGGAGTCATAGCATATTATTACTTCAGAAGAACATATAAAACACACACAGATATACATGCATACACATAGACACACACATCTCAATGAAGTTTCCTTAAAAGACCTTAAAAGAACTAAGACCTTAAAAGAAAGGTATTGGAACTAAAGTATATATATAATAATATGTAGAAGTACAACTTATAAGTACAATAAACAATGTGAATTTTCATAAATGAGAAAAATGTAGTGCATTATACTTTTTTCTAATGAAAGATATTTATTTAAATAGTTCTCATTTATTAAGTAAAAATAACAAACAGTCTCATGTAGGATATATAAAAATGAAAATATTGATATAATTTTCAATTGAAATACAAAATTTAGAAAATATTTTCTTTTGCTCTCAGGAGATAAATTTTAGGTTCCTCATATTAAAAGATATTATTTCAATGCTACAATATGTGAATTATTATTCCTCAGTCTTTCCTGGAACTTGTGCAGCCCTGGAAAAATCTTCTTCATATTTCTTCTTGAGATTACTCAAATAAATTCGTAAATTTTCTGGATCCAATTGAGAGTTTCGAGCAGTTTGAACAAGTCTAGTCGCTAGATGGTACACGACTCTCTGTCTTCCCATTTCAGGGGTACTCCTTTGGTTTTGCTATTATTAAAAATACATGAAAATTACCCTTAGATAAATCAGTTCAGTTCAACTAGCAAAAAATACACTGTAAGAACTAAAGAAATAGCCAGCTGTGGTGGTGCACACCTGTAATCTCAGTGTTCAGGAGGCTGAAGCAGGAGGGTGGCTGTGAGTTCAAGGCCAGCCTGGGCTATATAGTGAACTGAAAGCAAGCCTACACTACACTATTTTACCATGCATCCAAAAAAACAAATACAAGAAAAAGAAAAAAGGAAATAGTATTTGGGTGAATAAAATTCCTCATGAACTCTTACTACTTTATGACATATTTTAATACCTTTGAGAATCACTTATTTGTGAAAAAAATTCCACTAAATAGGCCAAATCCCTCAACATAGTATGCAAAAGTAATAATGGAGATAGGTTCTAAAAATATCTTTTTCATTAAAAAAGGTATGGGAAACAGCACAGCTCATGCCTACACAGTGATCATAATTTTAAATGTCACCCAAGGATGATACTATGTTATCTCCAATTTTAATTTCTCATCATGCTTCTAAAGAGAATTTGTGTGCAACAATTAATTATTGGAGGCTCAGAGAAGAAAATACAGCCTGAAGGACAAAGTACATTTTAAAAATAAACAACATAAATAGTTACTTGAAAGTATGCTTCTAATCTAAACAAACCATACTTAAGGATACCTATGCAATAATATTTAAAATGGGAATGTTGCACACCTTTAGATGTTTGGTCCTTGAATAAGTATCATGACTGGGAATACAGGCAAAAAATTCTTAATTCGTACCTTTGTCTGAGCTACATAGAAAATAAAATGTTTTCAACCTTCACTATTTATAGGATGTCTTATGAATTTTCCAGAAATAAAATCCCTTCAACTATTTGTCAATAACAAGCAATTCTGAATATTTTTCTACTTTCACTATTGGAAAAATGAGTAAGATTTCATTAGGTAAAACAAGATTATCATATATGCACCCTTCATTGACCTATTTGATACATTTGTCAATTACCAACTAAACCATTATTTCAATTACAGTTATTGAATATCTATTAGCACCTCTGCGCTGGGCCCCAAAGCTTGTGCTTTATGTGCCTATAGAGGGGAGAAAACTGTATACTTGATATAACAGAACTCAAGGAGCTTACAGTCTTCTGGTGAAATGGCTTGTTTATATACAGTTGGATAGAAGAATCTAGAAAGAAGGGTATTCTGGATAGAAAAAAAAACTAGAAGAGGCATGTTAGAGACCATAGTACATAATCAGGTTGAAATGATGAAATAGCCAGTAATTAAACATGACAGAAATGTAAATTATGCAAAATTTAAGTGCTGTGATGTAAGGTTGATGTGATAAAGAAGTGATCTTTAAGCAAAAAGTAACAAACTTTATAGTCATCTGAGAATTGGGGAAAACAAATTCTGATCCACAGAGACCTTGAAAAAATATAGGATGATTTGGTATCCTAGGTTATTCTAATGTAGTTAACTCTCAAATTATATTTTGAAAAATAATTATAGAAGAGTTTTAACACTAGGATGAAAATTCAATTTGTAACCTAAAAGACTAAGATGTCAAGGAGAAACATGGCATGTTCAGGAGAAAAGATAATAGAAACATGAAAAAGAATGAGATCATTGAGACTGCAGAGTTTTCAAAAGGAAACAAGGGCAAAAATCTTAGAAACAAATGTGAGTGAAAAAAGAGAAGGCACTGGTAAAGAAGGGAAAGAAAAAAATCATTGAGGTAGGGAGACAACAACTTCCAGGAAATAGTAATTCCACAGAAGACAAGACAGGCCAGAATTAAGAAAGGGGAAAGAAGGGTAATGTCCAGTGTCACAGACCAGAGAAGGTGAGAGATCGGGGTGGGGGTGGGGGTGGGGATGGAGATGTTTTTAATTGAGATTTTAGAAAGAAATTTCAGTGAGGGATGACAAGATTCAGTTTGCAGTGGGTAACAGAATAGGCAAATACAGACTTTCCTTGAGTTTACAGTCAAGACAGTAAAGGGATAATAGTTTTAAAAGTAAGCTTAAAAAAGATTTATTGGGAAAAAAACATAAATATATTCACAGAAAAATGAAAATCCAGTGAAAAAAATAAGAAGGAAAAAAAAAGGAAACAAGATATCTTAACGGACAATGAAAGAAGTTAACCTTAAAGTGACTGAAAAAGCAATGTCTTCCTTCAACATACGAAGAAAGAAAGATGGGTAAGAAACAAAAACTTGCCAAACAAAATATTGCAGGAATTATGCAAAAGGTCTCATCCAGACAATTTCAAGCTTCTTGGGGCCAGGGATATAGTGCAGTGACACAGTCCTGGCAAGTATGAGGTCCTGAGTTCAATTTCTGGACCTCTCCCAAAAAAGTTCAAATTTCTTAAAAAGTATAGTAAATTATCTGAAGAATTAGGACAGAAGAGTAAAAATGTTTTGAGAGAGATACTGTAAAATAGTTAATGGAGCTGGGTGTGGTGGCGCATGTCTATAATCCCAACACTTGAGAGGCTGAGGCAGAAGGATCACTGCAATTTGGAAACCAGCCTGGGCTACAAAATGAGCTCAAGACCAGCTTGAAATGCATAGTGAGACTCAGTCTCAAAAAGACAAAAAAAAAAAAAAAGAGTCCCAGAAGCCAAACATGTGTAAGTTGACTCCCAGCGCAAAGAGAAGCTTTGGAAGGTGGCTCCCAGTGGGTAAGACCACGCCCAGTGTCGCAAATTACCAGAGGACACATGGGAGGTTCCCACAGGCCTAACTGGTGCATGCCCAGAGACCTCCAAGCGGCTAGTAGGGGCCTTAATCCAGTCTCGGGAGCCAAATGTGTGCAAGTTGACTCCTAGCGCACCTGAGAAGCTTTGGAACATCGCTCCCAACAGGTAGAACCATACCCAGCATCCCAAATCACCTAGAGGACACACAGAGGTCCCCATGGGCCTAACTGGGCCATGCCCAGAGACCTCCAAGTGGTTAGAAGGGGCCTGTATTCAGTCCTGTGAGTCAAAAGTGGGCCATGTGATTCCCAGCACATGGGGGAAGCTTTGGAACATCACTCAAACCTGGAGATATAGGAAAATGACAAAACAAAAGAGCAAAATGCAATCTCAAATCTCCAGCCCAACCCTAGCAAGCCTAGGAGACATGGACACAAAAGAAAATGTAAGCTATACACCTGAAATTCCTGAAATGATAACAACTGAAGTAAAGAAACAACTCCAGGAAGCTATAAAAGAACTCAAATCAAAAATAGTTTCCCAGGTAAAAGAAGAAATAATAAATGTAATGAAATAAATGCTGAACACATAGTTAAAAAATTAGAGGAACAATGCAAAAAGATGGAAACCCTGAATGAACAATATAAGAAACAAACAGAATACACAAAGCAGATTCCAAGAGATATACAGGAAATCAAAAATTCTATTGAAAGTTGGCAAAACCACCTCAATGAAAGTGAAGATAGAATTTCAGGCATAGAAGACAAGATTGCAGCTAGTGAACAGGAAAGGAAAGATCTTTTAAAAATAACAAGGAATTAGGAAATAACATTTCAACAGCTACAAGATGATGCAAAGAAAACATGAGATTGATAGGTATAAATGAAAAAAGAAGGTGACAACACAAATGATATCAAGAGGCTATTTACAGAAGTAATCGCTGAAAATTTCCCAAACATGAGAATGGAAACTGACATACAGATCAGTGAAGCATATAGAACTCCAAATAACCATAACCGAAATAAAACTACACCCAGACATATAATAATCAACATCCCAGAAATCCAACATAAGAACACAATATTACCAGCTGCACATGGAACATTTTCTAAAATAGAACATATACTAGCTCACAGAACATGCTTAAGTAAATTCAAAAGAATTCAAATTATCCCATGCATGTTATTGGATCAAAGCACCATGAAACTAGAAATTAATGACAAAAGAAACTGCAAAACCCCCACAAACACATGGAAATTGAATAATACACTCCTGAGTAATCAGTGGGTCACAGAGGAAATTAAAGAAGATATTAAACAATATTTGTGGGCAAACAAAAATACAAATACATCTTACCAGAACCTGTGGGATGCAATGAAATCAGTCCTCAGAGGAAAATTTATCGCAGTGAATTCTCACATCAGGAAAACAGAACAAACACAAATAAACAGCCTGATACTACATCTCAAACATCTAGAAAAAGAAGAGCAAGTCAAGCCCAAAGCCAAAAGAAGGGAGGAAACTATAAAGATCAGAGCAGAAATCAATGCAATAGAGACTAAGAAAACAATACAAAGAATCAATGAATCAAAGAGTTGATTCTTTGAAAGAATAAATAAAATTGATAAGCCCCTAGCCAACCTTATTTTAAAAAGGAAAGAAAGAACTCAGATTCATGCAATAAGGAATGAAAAGGGTGAAATCACTACAGATCCTGTGGAAATCCAGAAGATCATCAATATCCATTTCGAAAAACTCTACTCTCATAGGCTTGGAAACACAGAAGAAATGGACAGATTCCTAAAAAACATATGAATTACCAAAGCTGGGTAAAGAAGATGGAAAACTGCAGAATAAACCAATTTCAATTAACAAAATTGAAAATGTAATTAAATCCTTACCAACAAAGAAAAGCCCAGGTCTAGATGGATTCACTGTGGAATTCTGCAAGAATTCAAAGATTTAACGTCAACACTCCTCAAATTCTTCAAAGAAATTGAAAGGGAAGCAATTCTCCTTAATTCATTCCTGGAAGCAAACATTACTTTAATACCAAAACCTGAGAAAGACCAACCAAAAAAGAGAACTTCAGACCAATCTACCTAATGAACATAGATGCAAAAATTCTCAATAAAATATTGGCAAACAGAATGCAGTAAATCATCAAGAAGATTATATACCAAGATCATGTGGGATTCATCCCAGGAATATAAGGATGATTCAACATACACAAATCAATAAAGGTAATCCACCATATTAATAGATCCAAAAATAAGAATCAACACATATCAGTAATCATGAGGGAAATGGAAACAAAAGCACCATAATCAGCTCACTCCAGTAAGAATGGTTACTATAAAAAAAATACAAAAGATAACAACTGATATCAATGGTGTGGAAAAAAGGGTACATTTGCACACTACTCGTGGGAATGTACATCGGTACAGATATTGTAGAAAACATATACAGGTTACTTAATAAATTAAAATAAAAAAACAAAAATAAGAATCACATGATCATTTCTATAGATGCAGAAAAAGCTTTTGATAAGATCCAACACTTACTCATGATAAGAACCTTACAGAAAATTGAAATAGATCGTCTTTATCTCAATATGATAAACACATCTATGACAAAATAACAGCCAGCATCATATTAAATGGCCAAAAACTGAAAGCCTTTGCCCTAAAATTAGGAAAAAGATAAGATTGTCCATTATTACCACTCCTATTCAATATAATGCTGGAAATACTATCCAGAGCTATTAGACAAGGGAGAGAAATAAGAGGAGTAAGGATAGGAAAAGAAGAAGTTAAATTATCATTATTTGCACATGACATGATACTTTACATAGAAAACCTCCAAAACTCCATTGAAATACTCCTAGGTATAATAAATAAATTCAGTAATGTAGCTGGATACAAAGTCAACACTCAAAAATCAATAGCATTCCTATACACTAACAACAAAATCACTGAGAGAGAAATAAGACAAGCCACACTCTTCACAATAGCATCCAAAAAAATGAAATACTTAGGAATCAGTCTAACGAAGTAAAATATCTATTTGGGGAAAATTATAATACCTTGAAAAAGAAATTGAAGAGGACCTCAGAAAATGGAAAGACATCCCTTGTTCATGGATAGGAAGAAAAAACATTGTGAAAATGGCCATTCTCCAAAAAATGTTATACAGATTTAATGCAAACCCAATCAAAATACCACTAGCATACCTCACAGATCTAGAGAAATCACTCCTAAAATGCATACCTCACAGATGTAGAGAAATCACTCATAAAATACATCTGGAACCAGAAAAGACCTAGAATAGCAAAGGTAATTCTAAGCAACAAAGGCAAGGCAGGAGGCATCATAATCCCTGACGTGAAGTAATACTACAAAGCTACTGTAACAAAATCAGCATGGCACTGGACTAAAAACAGACCTGAAGATCAATGGAATAGATTAGAAGATATAACTACAACTACAAACACACTCAGCCACCTTATCTTTGATAAAGAGGCCAACCACATTCACTGGAAGAAAGATAGTCTCTTTAAGAAATGGTGGTGGAAAAATTGGCTCTCCATATGCTAAAAATTAAAACTAGATGCATGCCTGTCAACGTGTACTAAAGTCTAAATGGATCAAAGATCTAAATATTAAAACATAAACACTAAATCAATTGGAAGACAAAGTAGGTAGAAATCTTGAAGACATAGGGATAGGTAGAGAATTCATGAACTAGAATCAAACCACATGTGAAATACTTCACAGAATCAATAACTGGGATGACGTCCTATTAAAGCAGTTTTGCTTTAATAGTCTAGCAAAGCATAGTTTTGTTTTGCTAGATAAAAGTTTTGCATGTCGAAAAATCTCCAGCATAGCCAAAAGAAAACTCACAAATTGAGAAAAAATGTTAGTGAACTGTCCCTCAGACAACTGTTTCTTTGTCCCTCAGACAAAGGACTTCTGTCTAGAACATATAAAGAATTTTTAAAAATCAGACCCTTGAAATTCAAAGACCCAATACAAAAATGGGCATC
>PVJX010022560.1:0-30169 GCA_004027295.1 Dolichotis patagonum
CCACACAAACTATACAAATATATGGAAATTAAACAACAAATACTTGAATAATCAATGGATCACAGTTGAAATTAAAGAAGTAGCACAGTTCTTAGAATTAAATTATAATGCCAATATAACCTTCCAGAATTTATGGGACACAATGAAAGCATTGTGAGGAAAGTTTTTAGCCATGAATACCCACACCAGAAAAACAGAACAAGCCCAGAAAAAGCCTAATGATGCAGCTCAGCATCCTAAAAAACAAGAACAAATAAAGACCTGGTAAAAAGAAAGTACAAAGACCAGAGGAGAAATCACATTAAATTGAGACAAAAGCAATACAAAGAATCAATGAACTGAAGATCTAGTTCTCTGAATGAATAAACAAAATAGATCAATGCATAGCCAATAAAAAAAGACAAAAATCAATACAATTAGAAGTGAAGATAGTGAAATAACAAATGGACATCACTGATATCCAGAAAATTATTAGCAACTACTTCACAGTTACATGCCAAAAAATGGAGAACTCAGGAAATATGTAGACATTCTTAGATATATATTAATTACCAAAACTGAATGAAAAAGACTCAAAAATCTTGAATAATCCAACAGTCAATGAAATTGAACAAGAATTTTAAAATACTTTTATTCAATAAAATCCTGATTTTCTCCTCTGGTTAATTGCTTGCCCTGCCTGGTGGTTTCTTTCTGTTCTTGGAACTGTGCTCATTTTTATCTCTGTCTAGACTATCTTTCAGCACCCTTTTGTATTGTTAGTTTGGTGGTCATGTGTTTCTTCAGTTGTTCTTTGTCATGGAAGCATCTTATTTCTCAATTAATTTTGAGATAGTTTTGCAGGGTACATCAATCTGGGTTGGAAGCTTTTTTTTTTTTTTGGACTTGAAATACTTCACTTCAAGCTCTTATTGACTTAAGGGTTTACATTGAGAAGCCTGCCATATTTCTAATGGTCTTTCTGTTATAGGTGATCTATTTCTTTTCTCTAACAGCTTTTAATGTTCTATTCCTGTGCTGCATTTCAGTGCTGATCCCTGTTATTTTTAAGAGATGACTGCTTTCCTTATCACAATCTGCATTTCTGTCTTCAAGGTCTGAAAGTCTGTCTTCAGTTTCATTTGAGAGGTTTTACAAACTTTCAGTGGAATTTGTAATTTCCTAGATAGTGTTTGAATCTACTTTATGCATTCTATTTCTTTCTTGTTTGGCATTCATGGTTTCTATCATTTTCTTATGCTCTTCTGTTTTTTCAAATCTGTGTCTACTCTAAATTTGTTGAGGAATTCTTTCATTATATTAATCATTTATTTTTTTACCTGATTTTTTTGCAGATTTTTTTTCTGTTCTGATTTCCTCTATAGCCTTAAGCATTTGTTTCCTTACTTTGATTACTATCATTTTAGAACTTTCAGGTGTGAGTATTCCATTTCCCTCTATGTGATTACCTACTGGACTTTTTAAAGATAGGTTGGATGGCTGAGGTTACATTATGCTTCTGTGTCTCATCAATTTCTATTTTAAAATTTTGTGTTTCCTTTTGTGTGTTGATTCTGGTAATATTTGTAGTAGGTAGCTTTATCACTAGAATCAAGAGCCTCCTAGGTCTCTGTTCTTCAAGGATGTCTTCTGTGTGTAAGAGGTTCTTGGTTTGTGTCTGTCCCAAGAGCCTACTTATTAAGAGTGAGATATGGGTATCTCTTTGACTCAGTCCCCAGTCTTTTGGTGCTAGGCTGTGGTGAGGTTATTACCTCAAAGCTTCCCAGTATTGCTACAACTGATTACAACAGATACGACATTCTAGCTAGAGTAGCGTAATTAGCAATAGCAACAGCATCAACCACAGCTCAGAAAGTGACTAACTGTGGTAACCGTTAATTTTGTACCTTAAACAGTAGGAACAAAACCTACAGTTCTATAACACAACCCATCTTAGAATGTAAGTTTCACTGTAAAATATTTCCTTGGTAAAGTGTTTTTACCCTTTGGCAGGGGAAATTTAAAAAGGACAGTGGATAAAACAGATAACTAAAGAGAAATAAAGTAGAAGCAAGACTAGAGGACAAAAGATGATCATACAAGCATTGGGAAACTACAGAAGAGGGTAGAAGAGAAAGAATGAAGGAGCAAGCAAGGGATTATTGAAGTTAACCAGAAAAATTAGACAGTTTGCTCATGTGAAATATGGTTAAATCTAGAGAGAGAAATTGAGGAATGGTGGAAATAAGATGAATAAATTAGAACAAAAATATAGGTAAGTGACAAAAACAAAGGAAAAGGAAAGAACCAGCAAAGAAAGAGGAAAGATAACATAACATTCAATAAAAAAGAAAATTCCTCTATTGTCCACTGAAAGCTCAAAACTACTGGATCACACTGGCAAGCCTGCGGCACAGTTTGTTCTGGATGTGAGGCTGATCTTGGCCTCCAGACGTGTGGTCTTGGGTGAGAGTCTTCAGCCAGTAATTTCTGTATGTCCTTTGGCAGCCTCCCTATTCCTTACTGTTAAATTCCCAAGCCTCTCTATGCAATGGTCACAGAGAGACTTAACTGTTACATTTACTACACACCCCTGTAGTCTTTAATCTTATGGCTGGATGTTCCAGTTAGTGGTCTGGTGCACAAAAGGAAAGGAAAGGGAAGAAAAGAAGAGAAAAGGATAGGAAAGGAAAGGAAAAGAGAGAAGGAAAGGAAAGGAAAGGAAAGGAAAAGAGAGAAGGAAAGGAAAGGAAAAGAAAGGAAAGGGAAGGGAAGGGAAGGGAAGGGAAGGGAAGGGAAGGGAAGGGAAACATAAAGGGAAACTGGCCAATCATCAGGAAGGGAACAGTTCACTTACTTCTGTATGTGTTGGTGGATTTACTGCTGGACTGCAGTATTCTCTGTTTGGAGAAGGGCACAAAAGGGAGGGGACTGAATATCCCAAGTCTATCCTGATAGACCAGGTACAACATGAAGGACATAAAGAGGCTTCTCGCGTCTCCTCTCTGGCTTGTTTTTGCTGTCTTTTGCTTACCACAAGCTGGTTCTCTTCTGTGTTACTCCTCTACCAAGTCACCCTTCCTTGAAAGCAGCCAGTGATGGACTAAAACTTCTACAAACTGTGAGCTAAATAAACATTTTCCCTTTTGACTTTGTATATTAGGTATTTTGTCTTAGCAATGAAGGAAAAATAAGGCACAGACCAAAGACCTAGTCAGTGTAATCACAGAAGATATAACAAAGAATATAATAGAAGTCATCAACAGAATGAACCAGGAGCTTTCATAAGATACTAATAAAAAGCTAGATAAGCTAAACAAAATGGTACAAAACAAGAATGAGCAGTTTATCAAAGAATTACAGGCAATGAAAAGGTTTTAAGTAGAAATGCAGAAGATTAAAAATTACGTTGAAAGTATGAGGAGCAGAAGCAGCTACTAGGAGGTTGGCATTTGAGAGCTAGAGGAAAATTATGCCTTCAATGACCAGCTGCTCAGAGATACCTGAAAAACAGCAGAACATAAAAAACTGCTACATGCTGCAAATAGGCTAATCTAAGAATAAGGTGAAAAATAAAAAGACAACACAAGTGGCATAAAAACCTGTTCAGAGAAATAATGGAAGAACAAGTTTCAGATAAGGGAAGAAATAAACATACTTACTGGTCAGCAAGGCAGCTAGAGCTCTGAATAGTCATGACCAAAGCAGAAGTTCTCTGTTCCACTTTATACTCAAAGTACCGAGGTCCACTAGAAGGACAGAAATTTAAAACCTGCTATAGAAAGACAGTGAATCACATATAAAGGAAAACTCATTTGAATGACAGTAGACTTCATAAACCTTAAAGGCCAGGAGGAGTTGGAGTAAAATGTTTTGAGACCTAAAAGATAACAACTGTCAATCCTGACTTAGGTATCCTGCAAAACTTTCCTTCAAAATTGACAGAGATATAAGATATTTCCATGATGTGGAGCACCTCAAGAAATTCATGATCACCAAATCTGCATTACAAGAATTCTCATGGTTATATCCCAAAAAATAACAATGAAGTCAACAATGACAGTACGTAGTAAAAAAAATACACCTGCCAGGATGAGAAACTAAGCAAAAGGAAAAAAATAAGGACAATAGCAGTAGAAATATAATATAATGACAGTAGTAAGTCAATTTCTCTTAGTAACAATGCTCAGTGTGAATAGTTTCATTCCCAATCAAAAGACAGATTGACAGAGTGAGCCAAGAAACAAAACCCAGCCGTATACCATATTCAAGAAATATGTTTAATTAAAAATGATAGAATATTCCATGCATTGGGATCTCAGAAAAATCAGCTGTGGCTATCGTAACTTCAGACACAGTGAATTTCAATACAAAACTGATCAGAAGAAAGACAAAACAAAATAAAACTTATAAGAGAAAAAGAACATTACTACATATTGGTTAAGGCAGTGATGGTGACCTGTTTAGACACTGAGTGCTCAAATTGCAAACTCAAACCCACTTGTTTATCACATAATGGCAACATTGCAATTAAACTTGAATCCTGAGGTTTTAATTTAGAAAAAACAAGTTATACACCTCATAATATCTTTTCAGAGAGGGCTCTGTATGCCTGTTGGGCTGTGGGAAAAATTTAATGGGAATGGGTAACAATTATAAACAGATATGCACCAAATATCACTGCATTCAACTTCATAAAATAAACACTAATGGACATGCAATATCAGATAACCACCAATACAGTTTTAATGGGACACTGCAGTACCCTACCCTCACAAATGGACATTTGGCTTGAGAAGTAAATCAACAAATTTCAGATTGAAGCTAAATCTTCAAACAAATGGATTTAACAGATATATGCCTAGTATTCCACCCCATAACAATAGGATACACATTCTTCTCAGCAGTACATGGCTCTTTCTTAAGAATATATCACACATAAGTCCATAAAGTATGGTTAAATCAAAATTTAACCGTGCATATTATTAGATCAATGAAATTAGAAATCAATGGAAAAAGAAACCACAAAACATACACAGATGTGAAAAATAAATAATCCCTTCTTAAACAGTCAATAGGTTACAGAAGAAATTATGGAAGACATTAGTTCCTGCAATCAAATAATGATGCCAGTATGATATACTCCAATCTATGAAACATGATAAAAGCAATCTTAAGATAGAGGTTTACACTGATGAACCCCCACATCAGAATAACAGTGTGCGCTCAAATAAATAACCTAACAACGCACCTTAAGGTACCAGAAAAACAAAAACAGTTTTTATCCAAAACTAATATATGGAAGGAAATCATAAATATCAAAGCAAATATTAATGAAATGGAGACTAAAAAACATACAAAGAATCAATGAATTAAAGTGTTGGTTCTTTGACAATAAATAAAACAAACTCTTAGCTAATCTTCTCGAAATAAGGAAAGAAAATTCATAAATCCATGGCATTAGACATGAAAAGGCAAAACCACAACAGATACTTCTATAATGCAGAAGATTATCAGTAGCTAATTTGAAAACCCTGCACTGTATAAAATCAAAAAGGATATCAGAAAATGAAAAGAAATCCCCTATTCCTGGATAGGCAGAGTCCATATAGACAAGATGACCATGCTTCCAAAACTTTTATACAAATCTAATGTGATAGAAATCAAAATTCCAATAATATTCCTTGCAGTACTAGAGAAAACAGTGCTAAAATTCATATAAAACCTGAAGAGAACTAGCATACCAATAGCAGTTGTGGGCAAAAAGAACAATGTAGGCAGCACAAAAATCCTTCACTTAAAGTTACACTACAGAGCCTAATAAAAATAACATGCTATTTTGCAAAGCAAAAGGCTTGTAAATCAGCAGAACAGACTAAAATTTGTGGCAACAACCAGATACACTCAGCTACCTTATCTTTGACAAAGCAGCTAAATACTTTCACTCAAAGCGAAATAGCCTCTTCAACAAATGTTGCTGGGATTACTGGCTATCTGCATGTCAAAAGTTGAACCTAGACAAATATCTCTCACCATACACTAACCTAATGTCAAAATGGATCAAAGACCTAAATGTTAAAATAGAAGCATCTCATCTGCTGGATGACAAAACAGGTAAAACGCTTGAAGGCATAGACATGGGCAAAGATCTTCTGCACAGAACCCAGGTTGTACAAGAAATAATACCAAGAGTCAACAAATGAAGTTATATCAAGTTATAAAGCTTCTGCATAGCAAAAGGGACCAACAGGGTGAAGAGACAAGCTACAGACTGGGGAACAAATTTTAGCACCTAAATCCAGAGACAGAAGACAAATATCTAGAATATCATAAAGAACTAAATAAATTAGACTCCCCCAAATTGAAAGCCTAATATAAATGAGCACCTGAAATGAATAGACATTTCTCAGATGAAGTGCAAATGACCAATGAATGCATGAAAGAATATTCAGCATCACTGGCCATTTGAGAACTACAACCAAAATGAATGGGTATCATCAAGACTAATAACAAATCCTGGAGAGGCTGCAGGGAATAAGGAATTATTCTTCATTTTGTGTAGGAACGTGAACTTACCAAAACACTGTGGAAATCAGTACGGAGATTCCTAAAACCTTAAGATAGGTTTTTGACTCAGCTATTACCAATCTTTGTATCTTCCCAAAAGAGTTAAAGGCATCATACCACAATAATGTATTCACACAATGTTTATAGCAACACAGTTCATAATAACTAAACCTTGGAAGCAGACTACATGCCCATTAAAAGATGAAAATATAAAGAAAATATGGCATTTTTACAGAATGTAGTACTACTCTGTCATAAAGAATGATAAACGTGAGGCATTCATAGGAAAACAAATGCAACTTGAGAACATAATATTAAGCAAAATTATTCAGGCCCATAGGCTTCTATATTGTATGATTTCTCTTACGTGAGACACTAAACAGTGTATACATGTATGTCTGTGTCAAAATAGAAGCTAGATAAATATGAAGTAGGGAAAATTCAAATAATTCACCGAATTATTCTGTTTCAGAAATATTTTAAATTATGTGCTAATTTGTTTAATTTGTCTACTTTGGTCATTAAACATAAAGTTTTGTCCTTGTATTTGTTTCTTTCTTCTTTGTACAAGGAAGTTGTTTTGTTTAAGACCTGTATTCTGAGTAACATTTTGGCCATTGTTTCAAGATCATGAGCTGGGGACTTAGCTCAGTGACATCAGTGCCTGCCTGGCAAGCATGAGGTCATGAGTTTGATCCTGGGTACCAAAAATAAATAAGTAAATAAATAATAAAAAATAAAAAGTCATGATATACAGTGCATTAACTATTGCTATTCTCTAATTATTTTGTCATTAAATTTTGTTTTATTGTTTAGCAGAAGTAAGAAGTGTTGCTTATTATATTTACTTTATCAATATCTAAATGTACTACATTAAAATAAAAAAATAAATTTGGGCAGGCACACAGCTGGTAGTGGATGGACCAGCCAGCAATACCAGGCCAGGCCTGAGTGCAGGTACACGCATGCTGGTGGCTAGTGGACCAACCAGTGAGACCTGGCCAGGCCGCAGAGGTGCACACACAGGACCAAGTGAGACCAGTGGGATGAAAATTTTGAAGTAGCAGTGAGGAGCTAGCAGGTGGTAGGTTGTGTGAACCAGCATTGAGCTTCGGCACACAGACACGTGAAATGGAAGCAGCTGGGTCCACCATTCCATCTGGAAGGGTTCTGGAGAACTCCAGCACCAGACCAGTCCCAGTCCCCTCACATAGAGGCCAAGATTAGCTCCATAACCAGCACAGATCCCGTGACAAACTTGGCTGGAGTATACAGAAGATTTCTGGGGTCTCACATGGACACTACCACGGAACTGTGAACACCAGCAGAATACTCTTTTATTCTTTTTTGTTTGTTTGATTGCTTTTCTGGTCTGGTTAGGTTTTATCTTGTTTTGTGTTATATTCTGTGGAGTTTTTTCTCTCTGTTTTCTCTTTCTTCTTTCTTTCTTTCTTTTTTTTCTTTTTCTTTTTAGGTTTTTTAACTATCTGTTTTCTTCTACTGATCTTTCTTTTGTCTTTCCTCAAAGACTTCTTGAATTCATGATACTTTCTTATGAATGAACATTGTCTCTTCTTTTTCTGATTCATTTCAATACTCCTTTGACTTCCTCTTTCTTCTTCTCCTGTGTTCTTCAGTTTTCCAAAATTTGGGCGATCATCCTTTGCTCTTTAGCCTTGTTAATGCTATATTTGACCTCAATCATCACTTTATCTTGTACTCTTAACACCCCCCCACACACACAACAGGGTAAAATCACTCCTCTAAGGGAAAAATCACTGAATATAAGAACATGGTATAAGTTTGACTTTGTTATATACCTGCAGAGTTTGCTCTTTTGGTTAAATGTATCAGGTTAATAGTTACCACAGTTTGTCAGTAGCTGAGCTGGGTTTTAAGCTATTGTTATTTCTAACTACTACTTTATTCAGCATGTCATACATGTTATAATCACGTTTTTCCCTTGTATGATAACATAGTGATTGCCTGGGGCCATGATCATCATCAGAGTTTAGTACCAAAGAGCTGCATGTTTAAAAAAGTAGCAACTTCTCAGCCTTAGCAAATTGGGAAGGTAGGTTCTTAGGATAGACATAAAGAACCACCTATATCTCTAGAAGACAACCCTGAAGAACAGACATCTGCTAGGAAAGCTTTAATATTAGTGATTAAGCTATCTACTGTATGATATTAGCAAGCATCAACACAGAAAACAAAATACAATAAAAATTATAAAAGGCTAAGACACAGAAGCAAAATGCAACCCCAGAATCCCAGCCCACCCAGGACAAGTAAGCACAGTACTTACTGGAGCACAGTAAGGCAGAAGAAATTGGAAGTCAAACACTTAAACTTTTTTTTTGGAAAAGAATAAAACCAAATGAGAAAGAAAACAAAATGGGGTCATTCAAAACAAAAAGATGGACATAGTACATCATTAAAAACCACAATACCAGGTGATCTACAATGGTTACTATAATGTCTATTGCTATCTTCAATAGAATTGCCCATATCATCAGGCACAGTAAAATTGAAATAGCAGTACAGAAAAAAATCAATAAAAACAAAGCATTGGAGACATTATAGGACTTAAAAAGCAGGTAATAGTCAAACCAGAATGGGTATCCTAGTGAATCTTATTGTCTTCATAGTAGTTACCTATACTCTCAGACTTGATACTGTCAAACATAACAGATTTGAATAAAATCAGGCAAGACAAAACAGCAATCTAACAAACCAGGTTCAAATAAATTCAGTCATAACGAGACAGTGTAAGTAATACAAGGCTTCAGATTGAGTTAATAGGAAATTAAAGATGGTTACTATCATATATCCTGCTATTTTTGGAATAATTGCCCTCAAATCTAGTACAAGCAGACAAACTGGAACAGAATATAACCAAACTAAACAGAGTGATGAGAACAATGTGGGTTTTAAATCATGGTACAAGATCACCAATGTCCTCTGCCTTCTCTATTTAGACAATCCCTCCCCTTTCACTTTCACAGGGTACATTATACATTTTGTATCCCACTAACTCCTTTAGTTTTAGATTAGGGAGGCAACCACTATTTACCTAAGTGGTTCTGAGCCTTTTTACCCCTGAGCTTGATCTCAAGTTGTATCCATTTACCTACAAGAACATCAAGGCTTTCCTTCCTTATATCTGAGTTGTTCTCTGTTACATAAAAGTGTTATGTCTTTCCAACCTATTTGCAGCTGCTGGGAGAGATACCCACATTTTTTTTTCTGGTTCCCTGTCACATACAACATTATTTTCTCATCTTTGACTTTCAGTCCATAAACTCTCTTTCAGGTTAATTATATTTCTTATGTAGAGCATCTTGATAGACCCTATCTCCTGATCTATTTTGCCTGTGTTTCTTTTTGTTAGTGTATCAAGGCCATCTATGTTAGTGATTATGGCCAACCTTCTCTGCCTCATCTCTGCCATGCTATTTTTATGCCATTGGTTGTCTACTTTCCTCTTTCATTCCACTGTCTGCCCCATTCAGGGAGACCTCTCTGCCACTGTTACTGAAACCATGTTTTTTTTCTTTCTCTCTAGAATGTCCTTCAGCATTTTTTGTAGGGTTGGATTGGTGGTCATGAACTCCCCCAGTTTGTCTTTGTTATGAAAGCATCTTGTTTCTCCATTAATTTTGAGAGATAGTTTTTCAGGGTACATCAATCTGGGTTAGAGGTTGTTTTCTTTCAGGACTTGGAATACTTCATTCCAATCTCTTCTTGATTTGATGGTTTGTATCGAGAAGTCTGTCGTGATTCTGGTGGTTTTTTTCTTTACAGGTGATCTGTTTCTTTTCTCTGACAGCTTTTAATATTCTGTTCTTGTGTTGAATTTCTGGAATCTTTATTATATGTCTGGGTGTAGATCTATTTTGGTTATAGCTGGCTGGAGTTCTGTATGCCTCATATATCTGAATAGCACTTCCTTTTCCTATGCTTGGGAAGTTTTCCTTAATTATTTCTGTGAATAGCCTTTGTATTTCATTTGTATTTACCCCTGCTTCTTCACTCACATTTTTTATTCCTAAGTAAAAGATCCTCTTGTCATCTTCTAGCCTTTATATTGTTACTTCCTGGTTCCTTGTTATTTTTAAACAGATCTTTCCTTTCACGATCACACAGTGCAAACCTATCTTCAAGTTTTGATAGTCTGTCTTTAGTTTCTTTCAAGCAGTTTTGCCAGCTTTCAATGGAGTTTTTAATTTCCTGGTGTTCTTTTTGAATCTGTTTCATATATTCTAGATTTTTTAAATATTCTTCATCAAAGGTTTCCTTTCTTTATCTATGCTCCTCCATTCTTAGAAATGCTAAGCACCATGTGAGAGGTGCATGGCATTTCTTTTATTAATCTTCTTATATCTTCCTTTACTTGTATTAGTATTTCAGTTTTATAGTTTATAGTTTGTCTATGATGTCTCAGAGATATTTATTGATGTCAGATGATGTTGCTTTTGATACTGCAGGTGTGCTGTCCCCAGTCTGTTCTGTGTTTACCTCTCCTGGGCCAGTATTGTTTGCGTTGGAGGCTGGAAACTTCCTTTTGTTTCTTTCTCTTGTCATGTTTCTGGTTTCTTCCAGGCAAGTGTATAATAGAGGTCCCAGGCACTTTCTTTATTGATTATGATTACTCTGAAGCATGCTGGCTAGGGGTTGCTGCCCTCCCAGTCTGCTGTTGACCACTGAGGTACAAGCAAGGGTAGTGCAGGCTGGCCTCTCCCTTCTGAGCTGGTCAACCACTGGGAGTCTTCACCACATTAGTGTGTGCCACGTGGATGGAATTGGTTTGGGATAGCTTTAGGGGAAACTTCGTCCTTGGCTATTGGATCTCGTACAGGGGCAGGACTCAGTCCAAGCAATTCTCACCAGTCTGCTCTGCACTAATAGTGGCTAACTGAAGCCACTGCAGCTTTGGATCCAGGGTTGTCCAGCCTGACTCCAAAATGTCGCCCAGCCAATCACCCACTCATGTGGGAGGACTAAGTTCCACACTGGCTCCATTCTCCACTCCATTGCTTCCCTCTGTAACCACATGCTCCCACTGAGGCCTTTGGGCTTGCCAATCCCCAACTTCACCACAACCGCGTGTCCTTGGATTCCAGTGGCACCTTGCACACCATGGGATCAGCTCTGGTGAGAGTGCAACTGGCTACAGCCTTCCGTCCACACCTGTCCTTTCCTTTTTTTCCTTTTTCTTTTTCCCTGCTTTAGTTTCTCCCTAGACCATGAGAATCCATCTCTTTTTGTCTGGTCCTTTCCATGATGTCAAATTCCAGCATCTGAGCTGTTTCTCTCAGAGAGGCTCTTTACTTTGCTACTTATCAATCTGCCATCTTCCCAGCTTCCCCCTGGAACATGATGAAATAATAGAAAAAGAAGTAAAAAAAAGTAGAAAAGGTACAGAAAAAAAATCTCTCAGGTACAAAATAAAGTGATGTTTAAAATGAAATATATCAGAGTAGACACAGACAAAAAATAGAAGCACTTAAGAAAATGATGAAAATCATAAATGGCCAATATAGAAAATAAATGGAATCCATGAAACAGGTCCAAACAGAAATCCAAAAGACTAAAAGCTCCACTGAAAGTACATGCAACAGATTGAATGAAGGTGAGAATAAAATATTCAATTCTTAAAGATAGAATTGCAGCTAGTGATCATAAAAAGAAAGATATCCTTAACAATAGCAAGGGGCCATGAAAAAAATCAGTCCAACAGCTTCAAGAAGAAGCAAACAAGAACAACTTGAGATTGATTGTGGTCAGTGAGAAAGCTTGAGACACTGCAAATGCCAAAAATATCTCTCCACAGAAATAATGGTAGAAAACCTCCCAGGCATGGATGAAGAATTTGACATATAATAAATGAAGGATGTAGAACTCCAAACAGCCATGATCAAAATAAATCTGCACTATGCATATAATAATCAAGATTTCAGAAATTCAGCACAAGCACAAAATATTAAAAAGTTAGAAAAAAGAAACAACCTATAAAGGAAAGCCCATCAGAATCACAGCAGACTTTTCAACACAAATCCTCAAATCAAGGAGAAGTTGGAGTAAGGTATTTCCAGCCCTAAAAGAAAACACACTCCAATTCAGATTGATGTACTCCACAAAACTATCTTTCAAAATCAGTGGATAAATAAGACAGTTCCATGACAGAGACCACCAGAGGAATTTCATGATGACAAAACCAGATCTTCAGAATGCTCTGAAACATGAAAGCAAAGACCACAACCAGAATACCAATGAGAGAAGCCACCATACAGGGCAAGCAGTTAAACCAAGAGGAAAAACAGGGAACCAACAACAAGAAAATGATGTGAAAAAATATGCTAACACATATCTGTTATAATCATCAATATAAATGCTCTCAATTCACCAATCAAAGCAAACTGGCAGAATGGATCAAGAAGCAAAATCCAACAATATGCTGCATTCAAGAAACATCATCAATATCTACTTTTAAGAACCAGTACTCTAATAAGATGGAAATCACAGAAGAAATGGTCAGATTTCAGGACACATATGAATTATCAAAACTGAATCAAAAAGAAATTCATAGGCTAAAAGTCAAAGGATGGAAAACAGTACTCCGTATGACAGGATCCCAGAAAAAGCAGGAGTAGCTATTCTATTTGTACAAAATAACTCCAAGTCAAGACTGATCAAAAGAGACAAAGAGAGTCATTATGTACTTTTTAAGGGAAGACACCAAGAAGAAGAGATAGCAATCATAAGTATCTATGCATCAAACACTGGTGCACTCAACTATATAAAACAAATATTAATGGACATGGAAAATTAAATAAGTACCAAGACAATTGTAATGGGAGAACATAGTACCCTTACAGTACTAACTTACTGTCACAATTACATGGATCAATCAGACAAATCAAAGAATTGTCAGAATTAAAACAAATATGTGAATAAATGGACTTAGTAGATGCCTACTTGGTGTTCCACCCCACATCAGAATACACATTCTTCTCAACTGCACATTGAATGTTCTCCAAAATAGACAACATAGTAACTCATAGAAGATGCTTAAGTAAATGCAAAGAAACTGAAATTATCTCATGCATATTATCTGACCATAGTGCAATGAAACCAGAAATCAATGGCAAAAGAAATCACAAAAACTGCATGAACACATTGAAATTAAACAACAATGTCCTGAACAACCAATAGGTCACAAAGGAAATTAAAGAGAAATTAAACAGTATCCACAATTAAATGTGGGCTGGGTATATAGCTCAGTGATATAGTGTCTGCTTAGTGAGCATGAGGTCATGAATTTAATTCCAACTGCAAAAAAATTCCAATACAACATACTAGAACTTATGGGACACAATGAAGGCAGTCCTATGAGGGAAATTTATAGTGATAAAGTCTCACATTAGGAAAACAGAATGAGCTCAAATAAGCAACTCAATGTGGAACCTCAAACTCCTATAAAAGCGAGAACAAGTGAAACTCAAAGCTTGTACAAGAGAGGAAAACGTAAAGATCTGAATAGAGAATAATCCAATTGAGACTAAGAAAACAATACAAAGAATCAATGAATTAAAGAGTTAGTTCTTTAAAAGATAAAATAAAATTGATAAACCATTAGCCAACCTTATCAAAAAGTGGAAAGAAAAGACTGAAATTCAAGTAATTGGAATGAAAAGGGTGAAATCACAACAGATCCTATGGAAATCCAGGTCATCAATACCTACTTTTAAGAACCAGTACTCTAATAAGATGGAAATCACAGAATAAATGGTCAGATTTCAGGACACATACAAATTATCAAAACTGAATCAAGAAGATATAAATATTCTAAATAACTCAGTATCAGTCAATGAAATTGAAAGTGTAATTTAAAAACTACCAACAAAGAAAGACCCAGGCCCTTTTCACTGTTGAATTCTACAAGAAATTTAGAGAAGATCTGAAACTTTTTGATTAAATGGAAAAGGAAGGAATACTTCTAAAATCATTCCTGGAAGCAAGTATTACTCTGATATCTAAACTAGAGAAGGACCCAGCCAAAAAGGAAACTATAGACCACTCTCCCTAATGAACATAGATGCAAGAATCATTAGTAAGATATTGATAAACAGAATACAGCTGATCATCAAGATTATACACCATGACCAATAAGATTCATCCCAGAGATGCAGGGATGGTTCAACATATGCAAACCAATAAAGATAATAACCATATTAGCAGAGCCAAGTAGAAAAATTACACAATCATCTCAATAGATACAGAAAAAACATTTGACAAAGTCCAATACCCATTCATGATAAAAACCCTACAGAATATTGGAATAGATCGTCTTTGTCTCAATCTGATAAAAACCATTTATGACAAACCAACAGCCAGCATCACATTACAGTGTCAAAAACCAAATGCTTTCACTCTAAAATCAGGAACAAGACAAAGATGTTCATATCATCACTCCTGTGCAATAGAGTTCTGGACACATTAACCAGAGTGATTAGACATGAGAAAGAAATTAAAAGAATAAAGGCTGCAAAGAAAGAAGTTAAATTATCATTATTTCCAGATGACAGATACTCTACTTGGAAGACCCCAGAAACTCCACCAAAGACTTATAGATTTAATAAACAAGTTCAGTGGTATAGTTGGATAGAAAAATCAATACTCAAAAATCAATAGCGTTCCTGTACATAAACAAATAACCACGAGAGAAATTAGGGAAACCACACCCTTCACAATAGCACCCAAAGAATGAAATACTTAGGAATTAACCTAACAAAGGAAGTAAAAGTCCTTTACATTGAAAACTACAGCACTCTCACAAAGGAAATTGAGTAAGATATCAGAAACTGGAAAGATATCCTTTGTTCATGGATAGAAAGAACCAACATAATAAAAATGGCCCTACTCCCAAAACTGTTATACAGGTTTAGTGCAATCCCAATCAAAATATCATTAACATACATCACGGAGCTAGAGAAATCACTCCTAAAATTCATTTGGAACCAGAAGGGACCTAGAATAGATAGATATTCATCATTTATTATTTTATTCAGAAGTCAGGAAGGCAAAACAAGCCAATTCCAGAGGTCCTGCTGTTTGCTGGTCGTGACACTCGTCCTAGGGATGCAATGACAAGCAGTATGTGACTGTGGCCCTGGCATCTTTGCCTGGAGACCTTAACCATCAGGACATGTGTGGGTACATGAAAAATGGCACCCGATAAAGTTTTAGAGGAATGAGGTAGGGCGTGGTAGAAAGACTGCCTAGCTTGTCAGGAATTTATAAGAGGCTGGAGGAGATGGCATTTGCCTGTACTATCTCTGTTCTGGAGGTGGATCAGAAGGACATAGAATTTGAGGCCAGTCTAAGTTACATAGTGGGTTTAAGGCCCACCTGTACCACATAGTAAAACCTTGTTTCATAAAAGCCAAAAGAGGAAGAAAAGGTAGAAAGAGTGTCAGGAGGCTGGGAGGGGAGAGAAAGGGAAGGAGGGAGAGGAGGAAGTTGTCAGGGAAAATGGTCATCAAGGGATATGAAACACTGTTCAGAGGGGGACAATTTTTTAACAGTTCTGCTGTGCAGTGTGCATATGGGGTTCAGTCAGATCTGAGAGTCCTTGACCATCTGTGACCAGAAAATGGCACCAAATGACTGACTGTAGCTGGGTGGTTCGGCTCCTCTTTGGAGGTCCTTAGAAATTCGGCATTTTAAGAAAAGCCCTCACAATATTGGGTTTTCTTTTCTCCATTTTATTGTGACACATGGATAAAAATAAGAAATAGACATGAACACAGCTGTCCCTCCCAGAATGTGGCATGTGATGGACTAAAGAGAATTTAGGGAGACAGGTGACAGCTCAGTAAAGCAAGTGCCACACCCAGCTGGCCCAAGAAACACATAGGTTGTGTATGTGTGTGTGTTTCTGAGAACAATCAAATGATAAAGAATGGCATTGATCCAAAATGGTTTAAAAAGGATAAAGAGGAAGTATTGTAGAAAAACCTAGAAGGAGAATTAAGCTGGAAAAGATGGAATGGTGGTGGAGGGTAGAGATTGCTGAGCTGAGTATGAGAACCAGAAACTTTGATTTAAAGATATTACTGTGAGCTGGGAGTGGTGATGCACGACTGCAATCCCAGCATGCTATGAGGCTGAAGCAGGAGGATCACAAGTTTGAGCACAGGTTGTAAAATTTAATGAGACCGTATCTCAAACTGAAAAGCGCTGGGGATGTAGCTCAGTGCAAAGACCCTGGACTCTATCTCCAGTACTGAAGAAAACAAAACAAAACAACACAACATACTCTCCAAGGTTCTATGTCATGGGTTGTGAGATCTTTCAAAAAGAGCACTCAGGAACCCTTCCAGGTCACCACTGGAGGAGCCTGAGGGTCCACCACAGTTAGCGCTGGTAAAAGGCTGCTTCTCTCAGGGTCTCTTGCAAGATGTAAAACTTCCAAGGGAAATGATGCTGCAGGCAGAAGTGTTTTTAAAACATCAGAGCATAAAATACAATGGGCTGTGTAAGTCATCTGAACCTTAATCTTACAACCCTGGTTGCCTGGACACTAAAAGTTCCTGTCTTTCTTGAAGTTGATTGCTTACAGAAAGAGTATCATAGCTTGTTACTAGTTGGAGTTTAAGTATAAAGTCTACAGAAGAGAGTGTGTTTACCCTGTTCATTCCAGTTAATCATTTTAAAAAATCCAGTAAATATACTCTGATAAACCAGGGACTCTCAGATTTGTATGCTAGTAACTCACCTGGGGTGGTTGTTAAAATGCAAATTCCCAGCTCCGGGTGGTAGCACATCCCTGTAATCCCATCACTTGGGAGACTGTGAGGCAGGAGGATCTCAGAAATTCAAGTCCAGCCTGGGCCACATAGTAATTCAAGATCAATCTAGACTGCCTAAAAAGATGCTGTCTAGAAAAAAAATATGCAAATTTCCAGGGTTAGATACATACCTCAATGGTACAGTACTTGCCTAGCATGCATGAGAAAAAATAAAAAGCAAATTCTCAGGTCTGTCTCCAATGCCCAAAAACTTTCTGGTTAAAGAGACTGGTGTGGAACCTAGACTTCATACCTTAAACAGTCACTTCAGGGAAGTTAGATGCAGAGGAGGCAAAAAATATTTCTTACAGAAGCAAGGCTGGAGTTGGCCCATCAGGGAGGCTGGCAAATTAACTTCATTCATTCATTCACTCATTCATTCATTCATTCATTCATTCACTGTCTCCTGAGCTCAGCCACTCAGCAGATATTTCTGGAAGACTAGTAAAAACAAGGAGACTCCGTCCCTATCTGACGTGGATCAGTGTCTAATGGCTGATATGCATATCTTTGTCTACATCAATGACTGGCAAAGGCAGCTGGGAAGTACAGAAGCGAAGCCTCAGAGAGTACGGCAGGGATTTAGTTTTCTCAACAAGGAATGAATTAGCGGGGGAGGTGGAGGTGAGGGATTCATTATCTGGGCCCTGACTGATCAGGGGTGAGCAGGAGACTATTGGAGCCATCATACTTACTAAGCGGGTGCATTATTACTATCCTTGACCTATATTAAAGATAGCCAGATGGCAGAGCACAGCAGGGATTATAGCTCTTAGCTCAACAACCACTGGCAGAGGAGAACGAAAGGGTGGGAAGCCAGAAGTCCCTGCCTCAGCAACGTCATCTGCTCACTTTGCTAACATTCTGATGCCAAGCTCGTCTTTTTTTGAACCTTAATTAGTTGATAAATAGGAGGATCTTTCAATATAACATGTTCATGCATTGTTCTGTTTCTCCCAGTTCCATATCTGGTTCATTCAGCTGCTTCCACAAAGTTAAAACTCTGACCAAGTTAAAGTTATATACAATATAAAAAGCACTCAAAGAAGATCATTAGGATGGTTAAGATCAAGAGAGGCAGATCGATCTAATTAAGAATCATTTCTTATTTCACAAAGACATCTGTGTTCCTTAACATGTCTGCTCAGACATACTGATTTTCTTGGCTGTGTTTTGCCCATTTTATTATATGACAGGAATCTTAGCCTACTTATCTTGTTCTCTTTCCTCAATTCTTCTTGACAATATTTCACAAAGCATCAAAATCAAAATATTGTTGTAATTATGTTCCAGAATTTTCACTAGGCCTGAAAGGCGATACAATATGGTGGGTAAGGCAGGGAAACTACAAATGGTCGGTTAAGTGTTTAATCTTAGATCCATCACTTACTAGCTGGATGGCTTTGCTGAAGTTATTTAGCCTTTATGTGCCTCAGTTTCCTCATCTGCAAAGTAGGCGTGGAAGGATAATTATGATTAAATGGATCCATGTGTATAACCAATTAGATCGGCTATAACAAGGGCTCAGTCGATGCTATTTATTGTCATGAATTTTTTTTAAGTGGGTTTTTGGTTTTGAGACTATGTGTTTCCAAGCCATTAAGTTGCCCAGGTTGGGCTTCAGCTTGTGATCCACCTGCCTCAGCCTCCTAGAATGCTGGGATTCTAGGCGTGTGCCACCGTGGCCCAGTATGAGCTATGTTTTCAAGAAAGGCACACAAAGGCATGGCAGTTTTATTATAATGAAATATATAAGTAGACTGAAGACACATTAATATATACTTGAAAATCAAATATAAGACATGGTTGAAAATCATCCAGCCTCCCTATATTATTTCTATCTTCTGTTGTAATAAAAATCATTTAAGGCTTTATTAAAATGCATAACATATGGAGTATGACTGAAAAATATGGTGAATGTTTAGATTTTTTAAAAATCGATTATAGTAACAGACACCTTGCCCCCTCCTCACTTCAAACACACGTACCCCATTGTTCTTGACTTTCTGAAGCAGCTCTGGAGGTCTTCCTTGATGTCTGCTGCGGCTGCCTTGATGTTCTAAACTGACTCCAAGCACTTACCTTTCACGGTCATTTTGACTTTGGGGACGAGCCAGAAGTCACATGTTGCCAGGCCTGGTGAATAAGGTGGATGAGGACACACTGTCATTTTCCCAAGAGCCTCCTTGGCACCAGCAGTCACCACATTTTTGATCACCCATCATAAGAACACTCACAAAAGGGGACCAGTAGAACTTCTTCAGCAAGTGGTAGGAAGGATGGGATATGTGTATCTGCAGCAGGAAGGAGAACTTTGACAGGGACTGATGGCATTATATATTTTACTGTAACATGCTTTTGTTTAACCATTAACTATATTGTAAAATCATATAACACAGATTTAAAATATGAAAAAAATAAGAGCAAGAACACAAGGGGACTGATGATAAATCTGGTACGAAATGCACAGAATGTTGTCTTAGGTGCATGCAATGCATGGGTCACACATTTGACTTCTAGTTTTCTAGCAACCAGTTAAATAATGGAAATCTGACTGGTTAACCATTACATTAAAAGCAGGCAAATTGTCCAGCATAAGCACAATTATTGGCTCTATTAATATGAGAAGAGTCTCTTAAACACTGTCTTTGAGATGAGGTTGCATGACCTACTAAACATCTGCACTATTTTTTCAATGCACGAAGTGATCTGTTTCACAAGGACACGTCCCGTAACATTATTCAAACCCTCACCTAAAGCCCGTGTAGCACTGGCAGCTCTATGAGGGATGGGACTGTGTGGCCCTGGAATTCACCTCTGGCTGGTTCTGCCTTATGGGGAGGATGGTTTCAGCACGCCTGGACATATCATACTTATCCTCATTCCTAGAGCTTCATTTTCTTAAAGCACAGTCACACCTGTATTCTCATTCTCAAAATCCTGACACAGGATCATTGATGATGAACAATTGTGGAGCAATTTTGTGGATACTGCAGACTCCTCAAGCGTTCTCTCCACCCCACCCCAACCCTGGCTCTCTGATCTTCAGTTGCTAACCTTAGAGCCCTGTTACGGTTCAGATCTAAAATGTTCCCCCCGTCTCATGTGTTCAAGGCTGGAGCTCTCGGAAGGTGCCTGGACCGTGGCTGTGCTGTACTCAGTGGTGGTGAAGCCATCCATGAGTTCATGGCTGACTGTGCTGTTTGGACATGGCTCACTGGAAGGTCTCTCTCTCTCTCTCTCTAGCTCTTCCTGCTACTTCTGCTTCCTTGCTGCTATGGCTTGAGCAGCTCGCCTCCTCCATGCCCATCTTCCATGACATTCCTGCCTTGGAGCCAGACAGCCATGGCCTGAACTCTAAGAAATTCATTTTGTCTCAGTCGTAGGAATGACTAAGACAGGTCCCTTTCCTTCTTTAATGGTCATTCCTCCCCCCATTATAATCAGATTTTTATACCTGCAATTCTATCAAAATTACTATAGCCAAAGTCCAAATGATACATTTATTGTCAAATCCAATGACTTCTTTTTCTTTAAATTTGAAGCAATTTTTCACTCTTTGGCACTCTGTTCTCCTTTGGGTTTGGGGATACCATTGCCTGTGGTTCTCCTTCTACCCCTCCTACTACTTAAGCTCACCACCCTTCGTGAGCAGCTGTTCTGCTGGTCACCTCCAGAGTTCCGCAGGGTCCCAACTTTGGTGATCTCTGAGGAGGGCCCATTCCTTCTTACCAATTTACCTACCATCTTGAAAGCGGGATTTCCCAAAAATCACATCTATGGATCACATCTATGGATGCAGGTAAAAATTGCATTTCCTCACCACATTATTATTCGATGTCTTTTTGCTTTGTTTTGTTTTGTTTTTATATTTGAGTAGGAGATGGCTCAGATTTGGGGTCATTAATATCGAAAACAGTCTCTGAAAGACTGAAATTATGCTGTGAGGAGTTTTCACACTATGAAGCCATACAAGGGAAATAAAACATTTGGAGGACTAGCAGATTCACACCTCTCCTTTCATGATCAATTTAGTGTCTACCCTGGGAAGAAGCTGTCAGGAAGAAAAGTTTTAACAATTTCTCCCATCTTCACATCATTTATTATTTAGAACAAAACACATACAGCTGAATTTGCATTTTGATGACCCCATACATCTCCACCCAAACTTTCACCATCAACTACACAATTCTATTGCATTGCCTCATAGGGTTTCAAGTCCAAAATGTCCAATATTTAATTCAACTTTTCACCTAGTTTTAGATATAGCAAGATATTCACTGACATTATTGAAGTGACAAAAATATTTCCCAATCTTAAGGACTTAACCAACAAAAATGTATTTCTCATGCATATAACAGTCCAAAGTAGGTGTTCTGGCCAGGAGATGAGGGGGTAAAGTCGGGGTACAGAGGATTTGTTCCTCAAAGACATTGAAAGGTCCAAACCGAGGAAGGCTCCGCATCTTCAGTATGTGGCTTTTGAAGTTGTCTTGATGTTGACATCCAGACAGGAGAGGGGAACAGAAGAGGGCATCTGAGCTTTAGTGTCACAGATAGAGAAGTGTCCATGTCCCAGAAATGTCAACATTATGAGTGGGGACAAACTTTAGCAGACAGCTACTCGTCTGTCACACTCTGCTACCCACTCCTCCATTTCTAACTGGTTCTTCTATCACTACTTCTTGTGTCTTGGTTTCCTTTTCTATAAAATGGAGCAATTATAGAGTTTTGCAATAGGTGGTTGTGAACATTGCTATCTAGTCTCCTTGTGCTGCTATAACAAGAGCTGCTGGGTGACTTACAAACAGCAGAAACTTATTTCTCATGGAGCTGAGGCAGGGAAGTCCCAGATTAAGTCATTGGCCCCTGGTAAGGGCACACCTTTTGCTTCATAGGTGGTGACTTCTCCCTCCATCTTCACATAGTAAAAGGGGAAAATGAGCTCCCTTGGACCCTTTCCACAGGCACTGATCTTATTATCAAGCTCTTTGCCTTCATAATCAAATCATTTTCCAGAGGTCTCACCTCCTAATGCCATCAAAGTCGAGATTGGGTTTCAATAAGTGAATTTTAGGAGAGACAAACATTCAGACCATATCAATTGATATAATCTATATAAAGCAATTTAGAATGTTCTTGATTCACAACTGGCACAATTAGTCAATCAACTATTATGATTATCATTAATTATGTGTAGAACTTCATCAGCCACCTAGTTACACCAAGTAGGAGATTTCTCTTCATCACTCATTTTCAATCGGTCATCAAGTCCTACTTATCTAACTTAAAAATATACGCATATTTATGCTCTTTTAAAAGTGAGTGAGACCGCTGGGCATGGTGGTACATGCCTGTAATACCAGCACTCGAGACATTGAGGCAGGAGGATCATGGTGACTTTGAGACCAGCTGGGGCTACAAAGTGAGCTTAAGGCCAGTCTGAACTGCATAGCGAGACTCAGAAATTTATATCTTAGTCTATGATTTCCATAGAAGAAACATCTATTATTTACATTTATTTATTTATTTTTGTCTTTTTGAGACAGGGTCTCTGCTCTCAAACTCACAACTGTCCTCCGCCTCAGCCTCCCAAGAGTGTTGGGATTACAGCTATGCGCCATCATGCCTGGCTATGAATTTTTAAAGGACAACAAAAAACTCTATTTAAGGGATCTAATATGCCCAGTTGGCTTCAGCTACCACCTTGAAAATTGTTCATATACGCTGAATGAGAGCTCTGAGCTGGAAAGATTTTGAGAACTCTGATTCTACTCTCATTCTAAAACTAAGGCGAAGTTGGGACTAGAATCTAGGTCTTTTCAGTCCACTCAAACATTCCACTACACACAGCTGCCTTCCTACCCTATACGCATGTCCACATGCTGCTCCGGGCTCTCATTCCTATGCTTACTTCCTACTTTAATTGCATAGAAAAATAAACTAAAAATAAACCATCAAAGAAGTTCTCCTTCCAGTCCTAATTTTTGGTTGACGTCTGATAAAGGCAAATGATGGCTGCGTGATTTTCTTCTAATTTCCTACAGTTACCAAGTCAGTTAAGGTTCTTGAGTACTAAATTCTGACTCTTCTAACCGCTTTACTGTGATATCCATGCCCGTGCAACTTCCCCTCCGATTTTTATCCCGAGCAGCAGATGGCACTATGTACCAGCCTGAAGACGTGTTTTCTATGCTCTGAGAAGGCTGAAGAGGAAATGTCCTCAAGCTGTCTGCCCAATGCACCTTTCATTTCATAGACAGTCTCGCTTTTCTTTCCCAAATTGGAGTGCTCCTGATAAGGGTGAGCTAAGTGACCACAGGCACAAGTAACAACATCTGTGTATGTGCAATGAATATGGCATAGATGGCTGAGCAGCTGTGAGCTGCACATGTTTTTTCTTTGCTGGGCACACAGCGAGACTACATTTCACAGATTTGGCCACGTGACCAAAGTTTGACCACTGAAATACAAAAAGAAGTGGTGTGTTCTATTCCCAGTCCTATCCTATAAAAATCTGCACGCTCTTTCCCCTTCACAAGGCTGGATGCCAGTGTCTAGGGTGACCTCAGAGGCCACGGGTGGAATGTGGCAGAGTTGCCACCATAGATGACTGGGTGGGACCAAGTAACCCTGTAGTCTTGGACACACATTGGGCAGAAACATAGCAGAGGAAGCATTAAACTCTGATGTATTCAGTCATTGAAATTTTAAGGTTTGTTTTTGCAATAATTAGCAACAGTAAAAATTGACCAATGAAACTCTAATGCCCACATGGTGTCCTGGGGAAGATAGTTGTAGGAAGTGTCCATATTTGGGCAGAGTAGGGATCTTTTTATTCCCACAGTAGACTCCAAACAGGAAGAGACTATTCCGTTTCAATGGGAATTTTAAAGGCTTCCTCACCCTAATTATGACAGTGAGCAAAGGACTTAGAATACAAATTAGTGGAGGATAAAGGCAGAGAAAAACTGTATCATGCAGTCAATTTCCTATAAGTTAGAGAGTTGCCAAGCATGCCTGGATAGAGTAAATTCTTCAGTGAAGACAAAGACACTGCAGTACGCATTATTCACTGTGAGGAGATTATCTTTAAAGCTGACCACTAACAATTTCTCCCTTCCCACAACTTTCTCTTTGAGAGGAGAATTCTCTTTCCCTCTGCTTGACATTGGCTGGCCATGTGCCTTGCTCTGGCCAACAGGATGCAGTGGGAATGATGGGGTTCTGAGTTTAGGGAGTATACTGATTTGGGTTCTCCAGAGGAGCAGAATCAGTTATGCAGGAGGATTTGTTAGATTGGCTCACTGGATGAAAGGCAGAAAATTCCAACATGGCTGTCTGCATGTGAGAGCCAGAGCATCCATTAGCTGCTCAGACCAGGAAGCTGAGAGCCACAGAACAAGAGGGGTCAAGGGTGCAGCACCAAGCAGAGGCTGGAGGCCTAGCAGCTCCATGGAGAATGGCTGGTCCAGGTGGAAGTGCTGATAAAGTTAGAGTCAGATGTCCACACGCAATGGCAGCAGCAAAATGAAGCACAAAGGAGCCACAAGTCAGCTTCCTCCCTCTTCCCTTTTTTCCATCCCATCCAAGCTGCAAACTTACTGGGATGTGTCACCCACCATCAGGGCAGGATTTCTGTCCTCAGTTCTCTGGCCTACGTGCCAATCATCTCTGGAAATACCCCACAGACAAACTCAGAAGTGAGCTTTACTAATCTAGGTATCTCTTAATATGATCACACTGACAACCAAGGTCAGCCACCACAGGGAGCTTCCACTTGTCTGGAAACCAGCAGCCATGCTGTAAGGAAGCCCCTGTAGCCTGCGGAGGAAGAGAGGCCGTGCAAAGGGACTCTGAGGCCCCAGCCATGGGCCAGCACCTCGTCTTCTGAATGAAGTCTTCACAAATGTTCTGGCCACAGCGGAGCACCCAGCCGAATGCAGTTACATACAGAGACCATGGTCCACTCAATATGGGGAAGGATTATTGCTTAAAGCCAGGGATGCTGAACCTTTTAGAGCTTTCAGTGACACAAAGAGCCTGACGCAGCACATACGCCATAGGTTTGCCACCACTGCTCTCTATCAGCCAACCCACAGAATCAAAAAAAAAATAAAGCCTGTTGTTAGCCACTAGATTTGGATGGTTTTGTTGTAGCTTGGCATAATTGACACCATCTTGTGCCCTGTATTCCACTCATGCCCTGTATCTGACCCAGAAAAATTACTCAGGGTACAAGTCCCATGGAAAAAGCAGAATGAGCTGCACCCACAAGAGAAAAATTAACCTGCTCAACAAAGAAGCAGGATATAGGTGTCAACCAAAATTAATGTAAGAGTCTAGGTAAACTGTTTCCAACAGAATTTTTAGCTTTGCAGTTTTCTGCTTTAAATGCCCTGCAACCCTCTAGCTCAGGGCTACTTGTTTTGACACTGAAACAGGGTGGTCATTGAGCTCTGCTAATAAAATTCCAAATTTATAAATTTGGCTACTTGGAGTCCAATATTGTTTATTAACCCCCTTCAGTTTATCCTGTGGCTATGGGTAACTATGGATAAATGACAAATTTCAAGCAAGAGGTGGACGCCCCAAGAGTTTGGTGGGGGACTCAGACATGGTAAGGCAGAAAAGAACCTTACTGAACAATAAATTACCAGATTTCCTATGACTCAGTCTGTTAGGCCAGAAAGACCCAAAGATCATGGAGATCAAATCCTTGCCCCTGTATCACTGACAGCAAAGCAGAGGGAGACAGAATTGCAAACAAAAAGCTAGTTATCGGAATTACTGATTGAGCTGGAGTCCAAAAAAAAAAGCAAGCTGCCTAGTTTTAGAAGTTTAAACTGAGTTTATAAGAGGAACAGGACTTGAGTTGCTGAAGGAATTGCAGGGAAGGTGCAAAAGCAATGCAGGTAGAGAGCGAGGGTATGCAAAGGAAGTGAGGAGAGAGTTGAGATACTGACTGCGGGGAACACAGGCAGCTTGCAAAGGCTGGGCTGAGGACAGGCAGCCAGCTGGCATGCACCCCTTGTGGAGCGTCCTTGTTCCTAATGCAGCTTGTGCCACCTGGCTGTGCTCTGTGCTCCTGTCACGCTGGATGACACCATGTGTTGTGACCTTCATGCCTGTCTGTGTGGTTTACCCGAATCAAATAAGGCAGCTTTCATTTGGGGCTGAGTGGTCTGCAAAGCTCAGGGTCAGATTCAGGTGTGCAAATAGCAAATGAATAAAAAATACCTTCTGGCATGATCAACGTTCCTCACTTGGGGAAGTGGTGGTTTTTATGGTTGTGATGCCTCTGATTTGTGTAAAACAAGAGTCTTACAATGGGCTCTTCGTGTGTTATTACATAAGTCAGCGACCATCCAGTGTTTTTACTTCCCTGATTTTAATTCTCCTACTTACAGAACCAACAAAAACATGATTCTATTTGCACTCTTTTCAAAGCATTCAGAGTAGAGGAAGAAAGGTGTGTTCTGTTATCCATTTGAGATTGGTCAGCACAACCCTTTCCCATGCCCCCATCTCCTGTTTGGGGACTGGGAATATCCAAAATTGGATACAAACATCCATTGTGAAGCAGGAAAAACATTCAACCTCTGTTTTGTGTATGTGTGTTTTGCGATGCTGGGGATGGAACTAAGGGCCTGATGCATGCTAGGCAAGTGCTTTACCACCTACAGCTCCATGCTTACTGTTTCATCAAGACACAGTATATGAGTAAATCTTAAATAAGCAGACATAGATGGAAGGTACCTGGCCTGATCAGGTAAGCAGCTGGTGCTGCCAAGCTCCTTCTGAAATCCCATTAATTGCATCTGCCTATCCTCACCCTGAGGTGAGCCGGCTCCATACACATCTTCTGCAGGAAAAACTCAAAAACATGAACTCCTTCCTGACTCCACCATGCAGCACACTCCTCGGCTCCTGCCTATTTCCATGCCTTCACCGCTGGGCCCGGGGCACTAGTTCTCAATACCTCCTGTCCTCTTATCTGGCTGAGCAGTGATCCATCTTCCTCTGCATGGCAAAAAGCTTTCGTGCAGGCTGTAACCCAAACAAATAATCAAATAAGGTAACTGGAAATACTAGGGGCACATTGAGGGCAGAATCAGAATAAAAACTCAAAGGAACTCTAATGTCTAGAGTGTATTCTGTTCCAATGATGACTGTGAAGACTTTTCTCACAACCCAGAGCCTAGTAATGATTGCTGAACGCATTCCGCTGTTGTACACATGGAGCTTGTTTAAGCATTTAGAACCACCACCCTGCATTCCAGTTTGATTTCCTGCATCCTGACAGCTTTGCAGACTAACAAGGAGGAGGAATGCCTTCCCTGAGCCATGGATAAATAAGACTTCCATCCACACAGACTCTTCTGCAGAAACTGGCAAGTCCACCCCCAGAGCCATGACAAAAGATTTAGCTCTGCATCCTGTCTCAAGCCCAGGTAAATCCCTGGGTTAATTTCACTAATTCACTTTCCAAGGCTGCAGATGCATCTCCTGGGGAATCACAGTGATGGATTTATGCATTTAGATCAGAAAGTGCATCCAGACCCAGAGAGCCGATGGAGAAGGAAACAGTTTCTTTCTCTCTGGGGGATCAGCAGAGGTATGTGGAATAATCAGCCGTAGCTCTTTTTCACACCTGGGACACATTTTAATCAGAATTTAATGTGCCCCCTCTCACAGGGATGGTCTCTGCTCCCTATGGTGCTGTCTGCCTTGGGTACTTGTGACCCGGAGCATTGAAAACTTGGTGCACTCACATTTTGTTTCCAGAACTCTCTTCAGCTGTGAGTAAATCACTTGATTTCTGCTACCTTTGTTTTCCCATAAAAAGGATTTTTTAAAAAAAATTCTCCATGAACTTTCTACTTGTTTTTAAGGTAGTTAGTTTTGATTCCTTAGTTCTTCCCCGCCCCCCCAGCTATTTGCTATTTTGTGCCCTCTTTGATGTCTAGAGACTTGTAAAACTTCACCATTTGTTTCCCGACTTTACAGATGAGAAGAGAGGTTTCCAAAGAGCACAGTGGATACTGATCGAGGCAGAGTCGGTAATCCACACTGTTAGCCTCCGGTTCGATCAATTTACTTACTCTGTATAGGTGACTAGAGTTCATACACAGGAGGATATGCATCATGGTTGGTGTATTCTGAGGAAGAAAGGAGCTCTCCCGACTGAAAATCAGGTGCCTAGGCATATGCTATGAAATCTGAGCTCCTGTCCAGGATGGAGAGTCTAACTAGCTCTCCCTACTGACTAAAATATTCAGTCCTAGTGCCCTGACTATTAATTTCTGACTTGCAGGCTTCCCGGAGAATAGAGGGAAAGGACAGCAGGGGCTGGTTTTGTGTATCTCCATGGGTTAGAGAGCTCAGGGTGCCAAGGACATCCCAAACCCTGTCCGAGTCTGGTACCCTCACTGCCATGCAGTAAACAACTTAGGAGGTCTCATTCTTTCTCTCCAACTGTGATGTTGGAAATCTGCAGGATCATCTTCATCATTATTATACAGCCAACTCTTAAGATTCTGCCACGGAAAATTCATGCCAGATGATAATTTTAAAAATTCATGTGGCTCTGAGTATAATGAAAGACAGGCATATATTCTCTGACACAATCTTTCTTCTCCTTCCCTTCCTCCCCAGACTCCTTCTGTCTCTTACACAGATGTACAACACACTCCACTGCATTTGTGTTTAGGTTTTTACTTTCCTCTGCATTTGATTATAATCCCTTCTTGGCTGAGTCCAGGCAGTCAATGGCCAGGAACCCCATAAGGAACACCAGGGAGTAACCACCCACTTACAGCTATTTGAGAACCGACCATAATACTTAGGAAGCACCTCCAAGTTCATGGCTGCATAGAACCCTTTCTGTTGTGTAACAGTCTCCATAGGTCGATAAGAACAGAAAGCAACATTCCTTGCACAGGTAACAGCCCTGGAGTAAAGAGCAAGGAAACCCAGCTTGGGTCTCAGTTCCCAGCTGAGCTGAGAGAGGTCCATGTTGTCTGTGAGTGGCCTGTTCAAGGCATAGGAGATTCAGCTGGAGCTTTTGGGACCAAACCAGACTCCAGAGCAGAGTGCCACTGTCTCTTCAACTAAGTATTCTACAGAGGAAAGGAAGGGCGGGAGCTAGTTAGTTTGTGAGATTTTATTTTGTTGAGACCAGCTCTTGCTAGGTAGTTCAGGCTGGTCTTGAATTCACAGCAATTCCCCTTAGTTTGCAAAATTTTATACTAAATAATTAAGCAAATTTCCTTAGACTTTAGTATGTAGATTTTTTATTGTGAATCTCTAAGGTGGAGGGTAGAGGAGAGGGGAAACAGTAGAAGGGGTTTTCTAAATCTTTCTGTTCTGACAGTGTCTGTTTCAGCGCAAATCTCTGCCATTTCAAGGGATGCTCTGATCCACAAAACCCAGCTTGAAGAATGTCCAGTCATGTAGCTCAGCTTAGTGGGAAATTCCAAGCTGAAGAAGCTTCAAGGTTGGGTACTTTTGTGTATCTTCAGTGGATTAGAGAGATCAGAGGGCACCTTTGTGTACATTAGAGGTACCTTTTTGGGGTACATAGAAACTTTCTCAGAGTGCACAGATACTCATTTATTTATTTGTTTTGTAGTATTTGGAATCGAACCCAGGGGATTTCAATTGAACTGTATCTCCAGCCCTTTTTTAATCTTTTATTTTGAGACAAGTTCTTGCATTCTGAGCCTGAACTTGCAATCTTCTTGCCTCTGCCTCCCAAAGTGCTGG
>PVJX010022561.1:8968-30816 GCA_004027295.1 Dolichotis patagonum
ATCAATGGATCCTACAGAACTCAGGGTATCCCCAGAATAAAAGCTTAAGAGGCATTTGTGCCACTACTAATTTGACCTCTCTCCCCTCCCTCTCCTTCTCCCTCCTTCTCCTCCTCTCCCTATGTCCCTCCTTTTCTCAACTCATGGCAGAAATACAGAAAGTCGGATCAGCCAATGCCCTTCTATTAGGAGGTGCCTCATAGAACCTCAACTTCCTAATAATAGACATTATTCCAGGATGCTGGGCACCCCCTAGTGGGAGGAATGAAGAGAGAAGACAGATTTTCCTGCAGTTCTCAATAACCTTCCGCCCCCAACTTCCTGCCCGTCAGCTGCCTTCCAGCCCATCTCCCAGTTCTTGGAATGATTCATTCTTCCCACAATGATTGGGCCTTTTGCCCCATAAAGCCCTCCCTGTCTTTACAGACATAATGAACTAAAATTAAGCAGAAAGCAATTCAGTCAGAACAGCAGGAAAACCTTCCTATAGTGAAAGCTTGAATCCCTGAAATAGCCTTATATGGCAAACTGAGCAAGCCCTAACTGCACGGGGCAGAACAATAGAGAATGTGCTGGAGAGGTACTGTGGGAAGTGAGGAGAACGAGGGAATAACTACTTCCCAGATTTCATATGTTAATGCTCCCATGACTTTCAGTCACGCTCAGGGGTATGTCCTGTACCTACCCAAAGCCAAGGGAACATTCCACATTTATCCGTTTGGAGTAAAGGATGAAATCTTGTCCCAGCACAGAGGCAGCCCAGTCATGCGCTAACACTATATGTGACTGTGGGACATCCTGAATGTTTGTTTGCTCCACCTACTCCTTTAAAGCCACTGCCACAGACTGCCTTGGCCAGAGATCAGTGAGCCCTATTAGGCTGTAACTAATAAAGTATTTTCTGAGTACCTATAATACACTAAATTCAAAGACCTCATGTATTTGTAAGGTCTCCCCACATCTATGTTAGTCTCTAATCCAAAGGAAAGCCTTAATAAAAGACAAGGAAAGGACTGAAGTTATAAGTCAGTGGTAGAGCACTTTCCTGGCATATGCAAGATCCTGGACTTGATTTCCAGCATTTAGAAAACAAACAAACAACAAAAAGACAAGGAGAGCTAACCTGAGTGCATACATTAAGAATCCTCGTGGGCATATTCCCAGTCCTTATGTTAGCTCGATGTCTGGTAGCTTGTTTACTGGGCAGAGGTCAGCCAATCTCACTCCACAGCCCAGTACCTATCCCTAGGAGAACACTACAGTGACAGTATCCCACCTCCATGGACGTCTTCAGTCGCTATGCTTGAGTCATCAGCTCATTAGTGCCCATTCCACTCTGCCCCAAAACCTTACTCATAATGCTACCGATTTTGGTGCACGATCTTCTCTGCTGTAGCTGCTGCCTCATCTTGAGCTTAGTGGGTTGGACAGTCTAATCTCACCACAGTTTACAATGTGATCCCTTTCATCTTTTCTTTCAGAGCCATTTGAATGATACTCATCTTCCTGACAACTGCTAACTTTGCAGTCTCTCCCCCCAGGCACTCTCATTTTTTGTGTCTGGATTGACGGCCTTCTAAACTCACCAGAGCCACCATAGAATGAAGCTCTCTGTGGAGGGCTGCAGGACAAATTGGACACAAGTTCACTGGACATCTGCAAGAAAGAAAAATGGTCAAGGATGCTCTAGCTTAGTCAGCCTCCCCAGTCTGACAGCAAAAAACTGGGTTTCCTTCTTATATAATCTGGACTTGAATTAAAGACATTTTTCAACCCAGAGATCTTTGGCCTTCACTCTGAGTGCAAGAGTCAGTGGGTGGAACAAGGCTCTCAGTTGGCAGGAAGGACACACTGACATCTGGACCCAGCGCCTCTCCCAACCTTGGGAGAAATAAAAACTGTAAGGAGTTAGCTGAGGCATCTGTAGCACTTTTGGCAGAATGTAGAATGTTCTCAAAGGTATGAACCGGCCCTGTCTTTGGTTGTTTTTTTGGTTTTTTGGGTTTTTTTTTTGTGGTACCAGGGATCAAATTCATGACCTCGCACTTGCCAGGCAGGGGCTTATACTGCTGAGCTAAATCTCCACCAGCCCTGTCTTTGTAACAAAGAGTGTGGATATGTTTATGTGCTCAGAGAAGGAGAGCCTATGAGAAGAAAGTGAAAATTAAAAGGAATAAACCAAACTAGTTGTGACTTCGGGTAGGTGGCAGAGATTTCTCAGAGAAGAAGCCCCAGTTCTGACAAAGAGAAAGGAACTTTCACTATTGCTGTCTTTATTTCAGAAGAAATACAAACTAAATCATGAATCTAAAGATGAATATATATTCACTTGGGGAGCAAACCACCAACACGTATTTTAAACAAATACTGGTAAAAATGAATAATTTTAAATTGCCAGAGAAAGTATGTCTTTTTGGTAAGTCATCACAGATCAAGATAAGACACCAAAATGGTTGCACAAATTTCTGTTGGTCTCTCTCTCAAGCCCCTCCGTGTGTGTGTGTGTGTGTGTGTGTGTGTGTATCTAAGCTAAGATGCATTTATCTGGGCTATCTGTAGTAAGCTGGATTTCTAGCACTGGATGCCTTCCAAGGAAAAGCAAAAGAGAAGCATCCAGATCAGTGAGGGAAAATGCAGGTGTGGATTTTGTTGACAAGTATGACAATAAAGTGTTGAGCTGGCCCAGGGCTGTGGCAAAGAGAATTAATGGCATGCAGCTAAGGAGGTGCTCAGAGGGGATGAGGCCCCTGGATCAGGTCCTTAGAGAGCCACCATGAGCCCCTAAGGCAGCACATGTGGGTAGGGGGACCAGCCAATGTCTGTGGCATGTTAGACATGCATTATTGGCCAATGTGCCCAAGAGGAAGAAGCTATGTGCCAGCTAGGAGCCCTCTGGAAAGACAGGTATGCAACTCTTGGATAGGGTCCAAGGAAACCAGGTGAAGGCTTGAACTGAGGCCAAAGAAGTTGGGCGTGTAGCACCTCAGCAAGCTGAGTGGGGAGTCATTAGCACTACACCCAGGCAAGAGAACAGGGGGTGTGATGTATACATAGGGATGATGGGAGCATTCCAAAGCCTAGCTGATGTTTCTGGAAGAAACTTCAACGTATATGAAATACAAGTCACTCTTGTTGCCCTAAAGCTTTTTGTTCAGCTGAGTTTCAGATTCTTTCAAAGCTACAATATAAAGAAGTTCACAATAATGTTGAAGCTAAAAGATAGGCCACAGATTGGATCATGGCCAGATCTGCCACACAGCACCAACAAGACCAGGCAAGCTCGATGGACAGTTGCTTTGGATTTGAAGAGGCAACTGGATTTCTGAATCACAGCAAACAAAGTAGGAGGAAGCACTCCAGTTCATCACAAATGCCTTCTTATTTCTGGGAAGGCTATAAACCTCTACAATGTGCTCTCTACCCTTTGTTTTCCTTCTTTCTTTTACTTCCTGTGGTTTACTGATGCCAGCTTGTACCATCACCCAACTCTGTTCAGCATCACATTGGTGTACACAGCCATGTGGGAGTACAAACACAATGGAAATTTGAAAACACTGCCTATGAGAACTCATATTTTTTCTCAAGAGCCCATTATTAAACATCTACCAGTTCCCCGAGCCTATCATCGGGGATTTTTGCATGGGAAACAGAGGCAGTGAGTGAAGGGGGAACAATGTAAGAAGTTTAGAGAAGACAGAAGGAGCCCGCAGTAAACAGAAAAAGTGGTGGAGTGCCAAGATTGGCTCTCCCGCACAGACATCCTGCTCCAATATAAACCTTGGGTTCAATATTTAACAATCATTTAATGAGAACTTCTATGTGTCTACAGCGATATGAAGGCAGTTTTCGGCTGGATTGGGGGGTTATCTTCCCACTCCAATACTGCTTCAGGTTTATGATGCAGAGAATAACAACCCAGTTACCCTCCGTGCACTCTCTATGCACTAGTTTATTACTCTGCACTATGTTATGCATTTTATACTCTCCCATATGATACATATTATCCATTTTCCGTATTTCTGATTTAAAATATTTTATGTGCATTCAGTCTCAGTTTTCTACTTCTAGCTCCACTCTCATATAGCAATATATGTTCTCCTTCCCCCAAATCTGCTTCCCATTGACCTTTGGTCTCAATATCTTAGCACTTTTTAAAGTGTTACTAAGCCATGTAATTATAACTCTCTGCAGTAGAATTGTTTAGTTTTAAGGCACATACAAATCACCTAGTGAATCTTGTTAGAATGCAAGTTTGTGTTCAATTTTGCTTCTCACAATTATCATTGTGTTCTACCTCTTAGACTTCAGGTCCCATCTACATCTCTGAAAAGAATAGTTCCTCACAGGAGACTGGACCACCAGCATAATCTGAACCAAGCAAGTAAATCCATATTCCAAGTAGATTCTGTTTCAAGCATTTGAACTAGAAGGCTGTTCTAACCTGGGTCCCCCAGCGACCCACCAAAGCAGAGGCTGAGATAGAGATTTTCATGCAGTGTTTATCTGGTGGTCCCAGAGAACAGGAGTGCAGGGTATGAGAAGTGAAAGAATGAAGAGAGGTCAATACAAGCACATATTACAGAACTTTCACTCCAAAGGGCAACAGGCATTCAGCCCTTAGACCAGCTAATGAGCAGTCTGCTGAGGTTCTCCAAACTATCTCAAGCATTCACCCAGCCTTCCTTTACAAACAGAATGGATTGAATGATTCACAACCCTTTATTTTCCAGTTTCCAAACAGTAAATAGGTTTCTCCCAAAAGTCACTAATCATTTTTTAGTATGATTATGAATGATAGATTTAACTGTATTTAATATATTAAAGTTCATATTCCAGTTAACACTCAAATCACCCTATCTCTGGCCAACAGAAGCTATTCATTTTGGCTCCTTTTTGGTGCAGTCCCAATAGCCTTTGATAGCATTCTTCCTTTCCAGTATGTTATAATATTCTAAAGCAACTCTACCCAATGGAACTTGCTGTGGTGAAGGGAATGCTCTGTGTCCATGCTCTGTGACATTGTAGCCACTAACGACATCTTTCACATTCCTGAAATGAGGCTAGTGCAGCTAAGGAATTGCACTTGAAATCTGTGTAAATTTTACTTTAAACAGACACATATGGATAGCTGCCACCTCAGACAGCACAATTCTTCCTTAACAAATGGTATGGAAGCAGGATTTGTCTGCAGTAGATAGACTTCAGTACATATCCAAACAATGCAAGCACTGACTTTATATGAATAATCTCAGAAACTTTTATAAAATATTGATGTCTGAGCTTTCCCCAAAAAAATATTCAGGAATCTGCTTTTTTGTTGTTTTAATGTTACCATGCAATTCTGATGAGCAGCTAGGTTTGGGGCCCACTGCACTGTATTAGTTTTCTGGAATGTAATATTTGTATTATAGCCATGATTCATTAAAAATCATTCCATGGAATCAACAGTGCATCATAGTCTCCATGTGGCCATGTGGCTTCTCAGAGGAGCAAAGCCCTCTGACAGTTACATAGTCAAGAGCTGCAAGTGCTCACAGGGACTTGTCTCTCTCCATCTTCAGTACAGGCCTCTGGCCTTTGTTCATCCATAATTAAAAAGTGCACAGAGTCAGGCTAAAAGTGTTCAGACCAGACTTCATGACCTGCTGTTCTTCCTGTGTATGTCAAGAACTGTGAAAGGTCTGCATTTTTTTTAACCCGGCTTGCATGATAACAAACTAGTATGCCACAGATTTGTGCCTGCTAGGAGAGACCTGAGACTGCTGGGCCAAAGACAAAGGACATTATCACCCTCAGTACAGCAAACAACATGAAATTCATGTTACCATCTGTTCTCTTGCCCCTAACTTCCAAGGGGGTAACACAGAGTACCCCAAGTAAATGCTGCACACACACGGGGTTCCTTCCATCATAGTTGAAGACAACCCCCTATCTTTTGGGGGGGCAATTTCAGTATTAAGGATTCTACCCAGGACCCTCATTCTTTACTACACTCCTACTCCTTGTTATTTTTTTTTTAACCAAGGTGTTAAGTTGCCTAAACTGGGCCCATACTCAACAAGTCCCCCGCCTCAGAATCCCAGAGACCTGGGATTACAGACGTGTGCTTCTCCAATCTTTATAATAGGCTGCAAGCAAATTTGCCCAACTGTGTCCTGAATGGAGACATTGTCTGTATAGTACTTTGCAGCAAACAAAACTTCTTTCTGTTCAGAGGGAAATTTTATTACCTAAAGTTATTCAATATGCAAGCATCCTTGAAAAAGTCATCCTGAACAAAGGGCTCCCAGTGCCTCTGCTTGAAGATACACAGAAATATGAGACCCATGAAAATCCACCTCCCTACATTAAACACTCCAGCATGATGAACCCCTACAACCTGCACAGACACTGCAGTATCTACAGAGTCCTTCTATTCCCTCACAAGCATGATGACTCTGGACTTCGCTCTGCCCTCTCTGGGGAAGTAGTAATTCACATTGTTAGAAAATCAGACTCCAAAGTCAGACTATCATTCTCAACTATAATATTTACTACTTGTATGTCTTTGGGACATTTATGTAACTTCTCATACCTCAATTTCTTCATCTACAAAATGGGAATGTAATAATACCCACCTCAAAGTTACTATGAAGCATGATATAACATGCATCGACCATTAAGTTCTCCTTAAATGTTAATTAGGAAAGATTGCAATTACCGCTCAAATATTATTAATGATTTCTCAGGACTTTTCCCAACAGAATGAGTCTACATGCTCATGACTTCTTTAGAATGAATTAAAATTCCCAGTCCTTCCTGACAGCCTCCCACTGCAACCTGAGGGTCAATGTAACTCTTCATTGGATTTGCTCCTTTCCAGGAATGGATAGACTGTGGCCCACAAGCCAAGCCACTCTGCTACCTGAGTTCTGGAACACAGACACATTTATGTATATATTCTACGACTGCGTTAGTGCTACAATTCCAGGTTTGAGTAGTCAAGCCTAAACTATTTACTATTTGCCCTTAGAGAAAAAGTTTGCCAATCACTGCTGCACCCTATTCACAGACTGTATGCTAAGCCAATCACAGTCCTTAGGATGGGTTATTCATCAGAAAGGACACCAGAGAATGAATACTTGCTGTCTCTTGAAGTTAGTAAAACTCCAAACTACTACCAGTAAAGCATCAGTGTAACCTTGTATGAACAATGTTTTATGTTACTCTTCTCTGTACTAGGCTACTTACATTATCTGACAGAGGTTGATGTCCATTCAAAAAACAAAAACATTAGTAATTAGATCGAAAACAGAAAACTTCTTTTTAAAGGAAACTTTTCTTTATTAATGAGCTTTATTAGAGTACTCTAAAAATAATGTTGCTTTTCAAATAGGAATAAGTATAGAATGCATCACTTTCCTTTTCTCCACACATATTTTTGACACATGAGTAACCCTCTAATGAAGACAGATGTTAGATGAATATTTGTGATGGGCAAGGTTTATGAATATTATTCATGACCTATGCATTTAGTACTGAGTTTCAGAACTGAGTCATGAGATATGTTTAGCCATTATAATTGAATATGTACTGAATGACTACTATAGATTAAGCCCTCTATGATGAAATTGTGCATACTCACACAGAACTTTCAACTTCTTTCATAAACTACCCTTTTAGAGCAGAGACAGAAAGTTATTTGAGAAACCAAGCTCTAATCAAATGATAGAGATGTTTTCTATCATGTTCAGGGCCAGGTTTCAACAGCCTTCTAAAATCAACTTCACACTCAAAAGCACAAAAAGGAGGAGCAGGGAGAGAGTGTTTTTATTATGAAAACAAATATACTTTAGAAATGCTAGGGAAAAATTCTCTTTACCTCTGTACCTTAGTAAAATTGCTTTTTGTGTGTGTGTGCTTCCTTCTTAATCCAATATATAAATGTCTACATGCAATAGACTCGCAATGAGAGTTTATCCAACTAAAAATTTTTTTTGTTTAATTAATTTATTTTTCACAACTGGAGATCAAACCCAGGGCCTCAAGCATGCCAGATAAGGATCCTACCACTGAGCCAAATCCTCACCCCTAAGAATAATTTTTTATATGTGCATAAAGATTTCTGGGGAAGAATATTTATCACAGAGGTATCAATGCACCAAGTATTAGAATAAGAAGTATTAGAATAAGAAGTGGTTTTCAGCCCCAACTGCGTATTCATGTCAATTGGCATATTAGTCTTTTATATTAAAGAGATTCCTGAGGCGGGCAAATTTTATAAACAAAAGTGATTCATTTAGTTCTAGAGATTCAAAGTCCCAGACAGAGGCAGTGAGGGCCTTAGTTTGGCCTCTTGTGAGGCCTGATGGGAGATGACAATCATAGCTCAGGAGTGCATGTGAGAGGAAGCAGTCACTTCCACAAAGCAGAAGCCAGGTGTCAGGTTTGCATAGTGACAGTTCTCTCTCTGGACAGTTCGGGGGTCCCAAGAGATCCCTTTGGAGGGTAATACCCAACCCCTGTGACCCAAGGACTTCCACAAGGCCCACGCCTTAACGGTTCAATATCCCTGCACTAAGGACCAGGCTTCCAACACATGAACCCTTAAAGGACACACTCAAACCATATCTAAATCATAGACCTTGGGAAGGTTTTTTTTAAAACACCAACATTCTGGTCCATCTACCAAGATTTCAATTCCATTGGCCTGAGTGGGAGTATAACCTTAGGTAGTATGTTTATTACCCCAGGTGATTCTAAAGTGTAGTCAGGTCAAGAGCCATTGATCTAGCTAAACTATTTGATTCAACTACAGCTGGGGAAGGGAACACCTCAAGCCTGCTGCCTTCCACAGCCATAAGTTTCCCAGCATCCCCCAAAATCATAGCACATAAACTGCCAGCAAAGGCCCTTTACAAAAAAGAAACTGTTCAGAAGATGAGCATGGTGGTATAATTCTGGTTTTTGGTAGGCTAAGGCAGGAGCATTGCAAATTCAAGGTAAGCCTGGGCTACATATGACGGTGAGTTCAAGGTCAGCTTAGACCATATAGTGAGACCCTGTTTCAAAATATTTTTTTTTAATTTAAAAACAAACAAAATAAAAGGCAAAGAAAATATTCAGAACTTTCCTTAGGTTGGGGGAATAAGAATGGGAGGGGGTTCTGAGAATAAGGATTTTGTCCTTTCAGAGAATAAAATAAAATTTTGCTAGAATATTTGAGACTGACCATCGCATAAATATGTGGTCTAATTCCTTAACGGAAGCTGTACCTTTGACCTAGTTAGAATGTACTGGCTGAATGTTTGGAGATGTGTTCTTTTGGCCATCCTGTCCTCTGTTTAGTATTTAACAAAAGGGTGACCACCATTATTTAGAATTCTCCCGAGAATAAGCCCCAAATCTGAGGATTTGGCATGCTCCCTCTTTTCTCTTTGCTATATTGCTGCAATTCAAATTGCTTCTGTGTTCTCTCCCCCTTTGGGAATTTCTTCTGGAGCTAGAGATTAATCATTATGCAAATATTAAATACTTTGAAAGTTTTAGAAAGCAAGAGAATTTGTTTAAGCAATTCTGTTACTGTAGTTTTAATGAAAGATAAGAAACAGCTGTTGTGATTTGACCTGCATTCAAATTCTAATGTGTAGTTTGTATGATGTCGAATTATATTTAATTTTTCCTCAAGATGTATATGTACCTTTGCCAAAACCTCTGTGTACCCATCAGTCTCCAGATACCGTATATGGCCCATCACCCAGCCTGTTCGTGCTCCAATACCTAAAGGCTGTTCTGGGAAAAAGCAGATTAAAACGTTCTTTCTTGGAATGTTAGTTTGATGGAGATGTTATTTAGATTTTTTAAATAGCCTAAATGCCTGGGGTGTTCTGAAGGGAAATGCTGCAGAGTCTAATGTTGCCTAATAAACAGGGCAGGTCATGCTCACTCAAGCACAGCCCTAAGGGAAAAACAAAGTCCTCCCTCTTGTCCTGAAGGTCAAAGCTCCTTGGCTTCACTGTCATATTCTCTCCCTTCAGAGCTGTCCGCTAGTTAATAATTTTTATATTAATCATTCGCTCTTCAAATCACTGTGTGGTTTCTCTCCCCTGGTGTGACCCATACTGATAGGAGATCTTTGCTAGACACTGAACTCCCCAAGAGCAAAAGTCAATGAGAAACCCAGGGCAAGGCGAGCAAGGCACATAATCGGTGAAGGTGTAGGTCAAATGCAAGGCTGCCGTCTGAGGGTGAGTGACTCTACAAGTTATGCTGTAGATTGCTCACGGGCGCCACTCTAATCCAGGCTTTCCTACTCTGTCTTCATTCTTCCTTCCTTTTTTTCTTCATTCTTTCTTTCCTTCCTTCCTTCCTTCCTTCCTTCCTTGCTTCCTTTTTCAGAGAATAATCAAAAACCTCCTTAGAATTCTAGTAGGTGCTCAATTAGCATTTAGGCAGACTGAATTACATTTTTTTTCCTCAGAATTTCCCCTTCATGTAGTTTAAGAAAATAGTTTAGGGAGTGGGAATATAGTGGTAGCTGTTTAGCATGTGTAAAGCCCCGGGCTCAATAATCCCAGCACTCTGGAGGGGTGGGGCACTGACTTCAGTGTGGCATTTGAAAGCCAAATTACAAACCTTGTAGACCCAGGTTCAAACCTAGTCCTACTATGACTCTAGTCAAATTATTCACTAGACTTCAGCATCTTTATACCATAAAATAGACATGATAATAATGATAGCTATTTAATAAGGTTTTAGAAAGTTTAACTAAGATTATAGAAACAAAGGATGTAACTCAATATCCTCAAATGTTAGTTTGTATGTTAATGTATGTTAACATCTGAGTAACAGAAAATGAAATAAAAACCAAAATTCACTATATAATTAATCTAAAATCACAAAATTGAATTTTGCCTGTTCTCTCTCTCTCTCTCTCTCTCTCTCTGCCCCAAGAGCTAACCAAAACCAAAGTAATAGAAAAGACTGTAAAAAAACATGGCAGAAGCATTGCTCTCCTTTCCCATAAAAGAAGACTGGATTAGAAGAAATATTCAATCTCAGTTTTTGTTTCTATTTCAAAAAGTTGAAACTTTGTTAAATTCAATTGAGTGAGAATATTTAGTGTCCCTTCCATGTTCCAGGAATGATGCCAAGTAGCAAAGATAAAGAAGTGAGATACCCTCCTTGCTCACCAGCAGCTGAAGGCCTGGAAGTGGACAGATAAGTATATAAACAGGCTATTTTGAGAAAAGGTTATTCTAACTGATGTGGAATCCCAGGCTCTTAGAGAGGGAAAGCACAGGGCCCTGGCAAAGAAGAGACTCCTCCTGGAAGTATCCAAAGGTGATGCCCACACTACAAAAATGGATGGGAAGACTAGAAGGCACTACAACGTAGTACTCAGGTGACTAATGCAAGATGCCCTTCTGTCTGAAGCTCACTGTAAGTGTATTTGTTCATCTGGAGTTTTCCTTCATCTATTCAGGATACTATAACAAAATGCTCTAAACTAAGTAGCTTATAAACAAAAATTTATTTCCCACAGTTCTGAGGTCTGTAGGTCCATGATCAGGGTACTATTATAAGCAAGTTCTGGTAAGGGCTCTTGTCCAGGACTCATTTAACATTTCCATGTAATCTCACATGGTAGAAGGACCAGGCTAGCTCTATGGGGTCTCCTTAATAAAGCCATTAATCCCAATCACAACTTTCTCCTATGAGATGACCTAATCATCTCCCAGAGGCCTAACTTCCTAAAATCATCTCCTTGCAGGTTAGGATTTCAACATACAGATTTGGGGGGAAGATACAAGCATTCAACCTCAATCTATAACAAAACTACTAGGATAATGACTATGATAGTAGTTATTGAATACTTAGCATATGTATCAGTTCATTTTTGATACTCCAAAAACTCTACAAGAGAAGACTTCTTTTCACAATTTTGCAGATAAAGACACTGGAACTGAGTAATTCAGTAACTCACAGTCATGCTAGTGGACCACCATCTTCCCCAATTTTTGCTTTCAGACTGCTACCATTGACTTTGTCAGATTCCCAGGAATTTCACACACCCAGAGGTCATTTCTAAAACTGAGCCAACTGAATTCCTCCATAAAATATTAGTTATTTTATAGGTATATTCAACCAGCTTTTATTCAAAACTGAAAATTATATTTCAACAGAAATATACATGCACTGCCTAAACCAAATAGACTTCTTATATTACATCACTAAAACTGTTCTATCAGAACAGTTGCGACTACAAGGAATAACACAAGAAAACGTTGTTGGAATTTATATCATCCGTAGCTCTGGGAACAGAGCCTGAAACAGTGAGCAATCACCAAGTCTTAGTTCTTTTCTCCTTCCTTTTTCTAATGCAAGTGGTAGAAATAAAGCAGTGAACTCTGCAGGCAATTCAGGAGACAACCATTGGAAAGCACACAATCTAAAAGCAACAGGAAAGATAATGACAGTGATATAGGGGAACAAAATTCCCGAGCTACTATACGTCTAGTATGAATTCATGTTCTCTAAAATCGAAGAATGAATTTTAGGAACAACGGAAGTTAAGAGCAGAAATATTTCTTGAGAGAAAGAAAGCTCTGTCTGAGAGAGAGACAGAGGGGGTCCCAAGTGGGTTGCCAAAAATAGTATATTTTCTAGGGATTTTTATAGAAGAAAACCATGAGATGAGGCAGGTCTAAAGTTGGGGAAAACTGGGAACTCGCAAGATGGACAATGGGCATGAGGTGGGACATAACTATGGTCAAGCAGTAAGTTTAATTGTTCAGGTAAAATTAACCAAATCAGGGACAAATGGGGAATCGAGTCACATAGCAAGCATTCTTTATGGATCAGTGACTCTTCCTACAGGGGGTTGGGATGGTGACCCCTGGCTTCTCAAGGTGATCCATACCTAATTCCAAATGTTTATACTTCAGGGTGTAGTTGCACTTGTTTTGCCTTCTGTCTTCAGATCTGGCCTACAGAAAGAGGTTGTGCCTCCTCCAAAGTTACAAGATATCTGGTCCTCTGTGCTGGCTTCTTCGAGGGCCTAGCCCTGCCTGACAGCCTAGAATACTTCTAACTAGCTCAGCTGCATGTAACAACAGGTTTGTCACCCTAGGCCAGGTCCATGGCACTCTCCAAATCACTTCTTGAAAAAGATTATTTATTGCCAGTGTGGTTTTGCACAGGAACTGACCTTGGCCCGCTTACTTGACCAAGGACTTTGTTACCAGAGAGGTCATTCCCAGTCAATAAATATGCTCTGCAAAATCTCCATAATCAAGTCCAACACTGGTGTTAGAGATAAGCTTGCTAAGAGTAATCAAGAGGTAGGGCTGGAAACCATAAAACTACGATAGGAAAAGTAGTCTACATAAAATAGGAGCACCAGCACAACTTCATGATCAGCCCTAGGAAAGGCTTCGAGGTGGAAGGTGGAGGCAAGCAGGGCATATGTCCTCATGTCTTACCAGTTTAGGTGCTAGTGCTCCAAGAGTATTGATGACACCAGAGCACAGGTTTCTTGAACTGGGAAGGAGTAATAATGAAATAAAGAGATTCCTGTATGCTTTGTCTGAAACACAGAAAGTACTAAATAAAGAAGAGCTTCCACTATTATTATCATGAAGACTTTTCTCTTTATCATTACAGCTGCTGTTTGTTAAAGATGTTGCCCATGTGTAGTGGGTCTGTATGTACAAGGGGCTATAGAGGCTCAAAAGTAGCCCTCTCGAAGTTATCAGGTAGGTCTTAATCTCCAAAACCTGTAAATGTCCCCTTATTTGGAAAAAAAAAAAAAGGTTATTTGCAGACGATATTAAGAATCTTTAAATGAGGGAAATTGTCTGGGTTACCAGAGTAGACTCTAAATACATTCTAAAGTGTCCTTATAAAAAAAGGGGTCAGGGCTGGGGATTTAGCTCAGTGGCATAAGCATCTGCCTGGCAAGTACGAGGTCATGAGTTTAATCCCCAGCACCAAAAAATAAAATAAAGTAAAATAAAATAAATAAAAAGGGGATCAGACATTACGCAGACACATACACACAGAGACAGAGAGACAGAGAGAGAGTAGGAAGACACTGGCCTTGACAGTTGGAGTGACACAGCGACAAGCCACAGCCAGCAGCCACCAAAAGCTGGGAGAGGCAAGGAACAGACCTCTTCTAGGGCTTCTAGGGCCACCAGAGGAAGCACCATCTTGCCAACATCTGGATTCCAGCCCAGTGATTTAAAATTCTGGCCTGCAGAGCTGTGAGAGCATACACTGAGATTCCTCTAAGTCACCAATTTGTGGTAATTTGTTACAGCAACCACAGAAAATCAAAGCGAGTATTAATTGCCCGTCTAACCTAGTGCGATTCATCAATTAGCTACTGACCAGAGTAAGTGAAATGCACTGTTCTAGCTAATAAGTATTCATTGGATAATGTGGTTTCCAGGGTATAGACAATAATATACTGATAAACCAGGTATCTGTGAAGGAGAGATTTCTGATTTTTAGCAAATGCCAATTTCTGTAATATAAATATGCCAATCACGGCCCAGTTTTAAAGCCTTCACACCTGGCTCCCAAAACTCCTTCCTGTTTCACAATAGGCTCTCTCAAGCCAGTAGGACCCAGCTCCAACCCATCCCTGTAGAGTACTTTAAATTATGAGTAATATTGCTCTGAAACTACACTGAACATAATTTAATTTCTCCTTGATAATTCTGAAGGGTACTTCATGGTATTGTAGTTCCTGAGAGTCAACATGGGGAACATTAATTATTGCTGCACCGTGAATGTGCAGACTTGCTAATCAACAGCATGGAGGGAAACAGTTTGCAACACGGAAGGGGTGAACAGAAAGCGGCAGGAGCAGAATGTCCTAGCACCAGCTTCTCTTCCCCAGGGAGCTGTGGAAGGGATCCAGAAGAGGCAACTCCTTTCCTTAGGTAAATTTATTATGGTATAAATGGTTATAGCAGTGACAGAAATCTTAATCATTTTCTTTCAGTGGAGGAAGGCTTTATAATTCTCTAAGTGAACTGGACTTTCCCCTTAAAGAAAATAGAATGGAAGCTTTATCTCAACCAGGAACAAATGGAGTGTATAAAATTCTGTCTTTGCCTTCAGCCCTATGCTACTGACTTCTGAATACGATTCCAGCTGTATTTATCTGGGGCTTGGGAAATTTGCCTAGTTCCTGGGAAGAAAGTTAACTAAACCATATGACATTTCTGGCAGGAGTCACAATTTCACACACAAACTTTCTTGTAAAAACTTCACACACTACTTTCCCTGGTGGAGTCACTTTCTGCAGGAAAAGCTCGGGCCTCGGACGGCAATGCTGTTGAGTGAAAGCGCAAGCTGAATGCTAACCAGCCAGACTTTGTTCCTCCAGGAGGTCTTCAGGTCGCCTTTGATGGGGATGTCATGACAGAGGTGCTTCTAATTTTTTTTCTTTTTGTTTTTAAATCATATCAGTTCCCCACTCCCAGTAAAAACAAGAAGCAAATATGGTTACTACCCCCAGCGACTCATTACATTCATTCACGGTCTTAGTACACATGTGTATCATGTCTTGATCATTTTTATCCCTTTTCATTGTTTAAATAGGACAATAATTTCTAATTCATCAGATTTATTTTTTTTTCTTGGAAGACACAGTAGATGCTCAGCTTCTTTAATTATCAGCAACCAGGAAGGTCTCCTGCGTGGGCCTCTGTAAGGCTGGGAGGAGTGGACACGACTTTCCTAGCTGGTTTCTGCAGAGCGGGTGAGAAGCCCAGCAGGCGGGTGTGAAGGCGCCTGCCCTGCTCCCCGCATGGCTTACTCACATCCATCACCTCTGGAGGAGTTTCCTGGCTGTGGTTAAGCCTTGCTAGGGTGATTTGCATCATCCACATTTCTAGCGGGAGAGAGGAAGCGTGATCTTAACCTGCCCCTCAGCCAAACGGATGGCAGATTTCCTAGGCTTCACCCCTCAGGAAATCATCTAAGGAGTTGGCACCGGGTGGTGGTAGAAGCCAGCTGGCCCCATGGGTTCTTTTGCCTACTCTGTTTATCCTGTAGTGAGGTGCAGAACAGCTTAGAGGAAAGGAAAGGAACATTTCTCTTTTTAAAACATGTTCTGGCTGTGTAGCCTAGGTTGGCCTCAAAGTCATAATCCTCCTGCCTCAGCCTCTTGAGTCCCAAGGTTACACGCATGCACCACCACCCTCTGCAAACAGAACTGCTTTCAATCCCAGCCCTGCAATGTGGGATGTCTAAGCTTCACTCTCCTAACTATAAAAAGTGGTCAAAATTGCATTTGTTTCATAGGACATTAGAATTAATAGCCAACATAGACTGAGTACCATCTTCATGCCAAGTACTATTCTGAGTATAAATTAACTCATTCCTTACTTCAGTTCTATGAAGTATTACTCCCATTTTATAGATGTAAACATGAAGCATAGTTTCCACTGCTTGACCATTATTCCTTGGCATTGTGTCCAGGCTGTTAACCTCTATGCAGCTCCAGCTCGCTGCCAGTAAATGAAATGATGTGTGGGCAGCTCTTAGCAGTGTCTGATAGTGAGAAACTAGTCCACACCTGGCAGCTATGCTTGGTAAGATATGTAACTATTGTGCGTCTGAGATTTCTTTCTCAGTTCTTGTTTAGGTTCCCACTGAAATCCTGGTTGGTTTGAATCCATTCACAGCATTTGCGGTCTGGTCCATCATAGGCAAGGTTGCAATACAGATCGTTTGGAGCCATTTTGACTGAGTTCTCTCAAATTGTTGGAAATTTCAGGAAATACTTGGGCACACTGATCAACAGGACATGCAGTAATTGTTCACTTTTCATCCTTTTGGTCCCTTGATACTTGATCTCGACAAAACACTGAGAAATATATTTTGTTGACAACTAACTGCCGAACAGTGCATCTTGCCAAAAATGTGACCATCATTTAGGTTAATAAATTAACCTATGTGATATTTGTCTAGATAAGTAGTAAGCTTAGTTGCATAACTTGAATGGAATCCTTTCATGTTAGCATTGTGTGGGAGGAGAAGGAGAACGAACATGGGAAAAGTTAGAGGGTTAACAGTAAAAACCCTGCAAATATCTTACATGGAAAAAGAAAATCAGATGACAGAAATAGGAACTATTAAGGAAGATACAAGTGTATTCTTCTCAGACATATTTTTATCACCATTTAGTTCATGTCTGTAGTGGATTAACTAATGGTCAACCTGTAACACCCAACTGAACTGAACCAGCGTGGTTCTGTGTGGGTGGCTCACCTGAGGATTGTTGCCAGCAAAATAAAACAAGAACTGGAGAGGAAGATGATGTGCTGTTGATTCTGCTAGAAAAGCCTGTCAAGCTGTTTTTCCTGATATGAACACAGCTATTCTCATAATCATAGGATCTTGGGTCTTCACTGTCACTAGATGGATGGCTGTGGTTCTCTTCGGGGAGCTCTGGTCCTTAACGTGAGTGTCCTGGCTCCAGTGCAGATCCTTCATCCCACTGGCACGGAATTTCTAGCTTCCACCATTGGCCTTTGGGCCTTCCCAGTACAAATCCTTGATATAGACTTGCATGAAACATCGCCGTGGGCTCTAGGCCTCCAGCTGTATTCTTTGAGTCTCTAGTACATGGAAAGATCTCCTGCACTCTTCTGCATTTGACTTTTTGGTTGAATCCTATAAACCTGTATTAAATCTATTCCCTTACAAACCCTGACTACAACAATATCTAATAGGTTTTCTGCACAACTGGCTATCAAAAGAATCATAAAATGATTCCACTCTGCATTTTTGCAAAGGAAAGAACAAGAGCTCATCTGGTGGTACTACTACCAGATGGACTGGGGGGCTTAACATCAGCCTTGATACCAACTGTGCAAGCCTGGCCGCGTTACTTAACCAATCTGAGCAGACATCTCCCATATCTAAACTTGGAAGAATAGCCTCATCCAAGACATTTGCTGCAAGGATTAAAAGTATGTTCAAGGTTTTAAAACATATATATACCAAAAGGAAAATGATGGCAAAGATAGGGAGAATAGGAAACCCTTGTATACTACTGCTGGAAATGTAAGTTGCTATAGCCATCAGTGGAAAGCAGTACAGAAGTTCCTCAAAAAAATTAAAAATAGAACTACCTTATGATCCAATGTTCCCACTTCTGGGTATATGTCTAAAGGAAATCAGAATCTTGAAAAATATCTACCCTCATATGTTTGTTGTAGCATTATTCAGGATAGTCAAGATTTAAAAAACTACTGAAATGTCCATCAACAAATGAAGTGATAAAAAAAACATGATTTATATGTACAGTGGAATATTATTCTGCCTTTCAAAAGAAGGAAATTCTGTCATTTGCAACAACATGAATGAACCTGGAGAACATTATGCTAAGTGAAATAAGCCAGACACAGAAAAACAAGTATTGTGTGGTCTCATTTACATGTGGAATATAAAATTGTCAAATTCATAGCAGAGAGTAGAATACTGGTTGTCAGGAGCTGAATGAGGAGGGAATGGGGAGTTGTTAGTGGAATACAAATTGTCAGATGTGCAAAATGAATAAATTCTAGAGAACTATTATACAACAATGTTACTACAGTTAATGATACTGCATTGTATTACCTTGTACTTTTTGAAATTTGCAAAGAGGGTAGACCTTTTAGTGTTTCAGTAAGTGTTTTTACTACAAAAAAAAAGCAAGAAGTAAGGAAAGAAAGAAAAAGAGAGAGAAAAGAGTGAGAGGAGAAAAATTAAATGAAATGATGGATATGTTGAGGTGTCTATTTCAAAATATATATATACATATCAAATCATACTCTTCTTTTTTCTTTTTAAATTTGAGACATTCTCACTAATTTGTCAAATGAAACTCTCACAATCCTCCTGCCTCAGCTTCCTGAGTAACTAAGATTATAGGCTTATAATCATATCACCACACCCACCAACTTGTACACTAAATATACACAACTTTTAACTGTCAACTATACCTCAACGTGGAAAAAAAAGGCTTAGTCACATAGGGGCTGCTCAGTAAATGTTATTACCTTTCATTGGTTTCATTCAATAAACTTCTGGGACCTAACTGAGAAATCTTGCTCAAGGCATGTTATCTAGATATTTCAAAGAGTAGTAAGATATTTTAAAGGCACATTTTACATATCAATACTATTTACTTGAGTGAAAGAAATTCTAGAATGAAGAACTGATTTTCTAACTTGTCCATTTTCAGCTACTGTAACAGAACACTGCATCCTGGGTGACTGATAAACAGTAGAAGTTTATTTGGCCTGTGATTGTGAAGGCTGAGAAGTCAAGAATATAGCACAGCATCTGAAGAGGGTCTACTTGTGACATGGTTCCACAGTGGGAGGTGCTGAGCCCCCCCCCTTTTCAGCCCCTCTTTATAAGTCCAGTCCCTTGATAAAGGCCTTAGTCCATTCATGAAGGAGGTGACCCCTTGGCCTAGTCAACTCTTAAAGGTCCCTCCTCTTAATACCATAACAGTGGCAATTAAATTTCAACCTGAGTTTTAGAGGGGCCACTCAAACCACAGCACAATGACATAACAAAATTAATTGAGATTATTCCATCAGTTCAGAGGAACAAAAAACACCATGATTCAAAGGTCTCATTGCTCTGTGGGTTCAGTTTATTGCTGTAACCCTCTAATTTGTCTCAGTGGTGGAGTCATGGCCATTCCATTTCCTGTTTTGTCTCAGAACTAGAACTATATTTTGTAGTATAGGGACAACTGGATTTAGAAAATTGCTTTTGTACAAATAGAACTCATTTACAGCTAGTTATTCAAATATCCATCGACAGCATAATAAAAATTTAGCACCTTTATTTAATTAAATATCCCAGTTTACTATTCTCTGGAAGTAGTTACACATATTTGGAAACTGCTGTTTCGTGACTTTAAAATAGCACCTACTGTCGAGAAAGCAATTTATTAAGAAGTAATTTGCTGATCTGAAAGTGCTGATGTGATCTTGAAATGTATTTAGGATGAATCTAACTCAAATGCATAGATCTGGGTAACAAGGAGCTTACCTTAGGATTTTTCATAGGCACCGCAAAATGGTAAATGAAGATAAGTTGCAGAAATCAAGAAGGCATGATATGATTAAAGGGGAACCTTCCCACAGACTGGAACACACTTCAGTGGAAGAACACACGAATGGAAGATTAAACAATGAAGCCTGAGTAATATTACTTGTTCCCCTATGATTAAAGCCTCACAAACACTATGAGTCAAAATGTAAATATATGCTAGTTATGGTGAACCTCACTTGGTTGCTACCTTGGTAAGCACAGCTGCCTCATATTTTCCATTGAAAAGGTGTTTGGAGGAAGTGAAACCAATCACCTTTCATGCATGTGATACATGTTCACAATACGTAAACACTTGTGATGGGAAAAAGCATTCTTAAAATGGCCCAATGGGCTTTCTTTATTTTGCAAAACATTTATAATGTATAATCTCCCTGTGTATTTTATAGTTAACTCACAAAATAGTTGAGAATTTTCCATTGTATCCTTAACTCTAATATACACATTTTTAGATGCCTCCTTCTTTCTGAGCTGGCAGATTTACTGATGTACTACTCCAAACATACAGATTGGAGATCCTTCAAATGTCTATACCAGAAACATGTGGTATACATTGGAGGAATCCAAGTAAGGAATTAGCTAATAATAGTAAAGCTAGTGTTTATTCAGTATTTATTATTTGCCAAACACTGTGCTAAGCGCTTTAGCAGAATTATGTCATTGTATCAGCAATCCCAACAGGACAAAAATCCCAGAATCCCAGATTAGAAGAATGAGGGACTTGAAAATCCTAATAGCTGATAAAGAATTAGATCCCTAAATGGAAATAGAAGGTTTTCCTAAATGATTTCTTGGCAATTTATAAAATTAAAATTTTCCTACAACTAACTCTATACTAATACATGTTAATCATACATTGCAAGTATATAGTCATATTCTAAAAATTTCTCTACTTTATTAACCATGCATACCAGTTTTTAAATGAAGCATCCATCTGCAGACAAAGAAGTGAAGCTCTTTCCCAAACTGTAAGCTAACTTTCACTAAGCTATCCTATCATCAGAAATCTACTGCCAGCTCCAGAAGGTCTTCCAGGATTTGTACCCTTCATTCATAGTTTCATCTTTTCTTGTTGGTTTGCTTGTTCTTCTTCTTATTGACACATACTAATTGTACAAATTAATGGAATTCACTGTGATATTTCCATACTATATATATGGTGCATTGATCATATCCACATTCCTTTCTGCCCTTGTGCCCTCTGCCCTATGCCAGTCTTATTTACTACTGTGCTCCACATCCTGGGGACATATAGGATATAAACTCCATCCTCAAAGCCAATCACTGCATTGAGAAAGACATGTGAACAAATCATAACAAACATAACATAGAATATGTCATCCAATAGAGGTAGGAGGAAGGGAGGTTCAAAGGAAGAAGTAATTACTTCCACAGAAGTGAAAGAAAAATCCCAGAACTGGTAGGCCCGCCCTTCATCCGCAGGGAACTGCCTGGAGACCGGCATCTGGGCCAGGTCTGTTTGGGCCCGTAGCCCTACCCTTCACCCCCAGGAAGTCTCCCAGAAAGCAGCATCACAGCCTGTCTCTTTGGGACCCGAAACTCTCGGACCCGCAGAGTGGCCTGGGCTGTTTGGATTGGGAATATTGTGGAGACTGGCATCTTGGCCAGGTCTGTTTGGGACCAGGAACTTTTCAGAAACCAACATTCTGGCCTGACTCTTTGGGACCTGTAGGCCCTTCACTCGCAGGGAACCTCCTGGAGACCTGCCTGGGACA
>PVJX010022562.1:0-30579 GCA_004027295.1 Dolichotis patagonum
CAAGAATTCCTGCTAAGATCAAATGGGACAGAGGAGCAGCGTTAAACAAACCTCTTCAGCATGATCAGGGACCTGACTAATTTAATAATGTTGCACATTGAGTCAATTTGCACCGAGAAAATGAAAGCCACACAGGGTGATATATAGCCTATGGGAACTCTCCAAATAAACCCTAAGCTCCAGTCAACGTTTGAGTCTTTTGCTACTTCTTTTATTTTACACAGAAAATTAAATTCTAGCAGTGGAGTTCTATTTTTGTTGAGAATGTCCATTAAAATCTGGCTGTAATATTTATGAATACCAAAACAAGGCCACCAGGGCACATATTAACTCAACGCACGTCTCAGTTACAGATCTGCCAAGCAGTTGCTCAGACATTAGTAATAAAAATAATAACAATTTAAAGGCTTAAATTGAACGAACAGATAAAATAAGAGAATGTAATTGCTGTAAAAATATCATAACAAAATTTCTCTGTGTTTCAGAACAACTTTTCAAACTACTGTTTTGATCCCCGTTTAGAGAATGGAGACTCAAGTTATATACATTTGACACATCTTATTACAAAATCTGTGGAAAGATATTTTGAAGGAAAAGCTCAACTATTTAATAGAGAGTATGGTATAGTTTAAACTGAAACAGGTTAATTATAGAAACTTTCTTTACCGTGAAATACCTTTTTGTGTGTCGAAAGATCTACTAAATTCCTAATTATTTTTAAATATATACAAAGGTTTGCTTGTAAATCAAGCTGAGATAGAAGGAGTAGAAGAAGACAGAATAACTCACTGTTAGGTTGTTAGTGACCAATGCTGAGGAGAGATAAATAGTAATAAAACACATTAAAAAATAAGCCATCTCAGTTTGATCTCCATCTGTGTAACTTACCAACTTAGTGAGACCTGCCTCAAAACAAAACAAAAACAAACAAACAAACAAAAATTCTCATAAATATTAATGTGACCTAAAGGTGAGACAGTATTTAATTTGAAAAGAAAATAAATTTCTGTGCTATCTTCCAGTGATACATACCTGTCTGTAATGTATTCAGTATTTAAAGCAAAAGAACATTCTTGATGTTTGAAAATACAAATATATGCACACAAAGTAACTCGAAAAGTCAGTTCAAAAATGTTAAAAATTAACCACAGATATTCATGTTCAGCTTTGTCTATGAGATTACCTTTGTCTTTTTTCTTGAATAATCTTTGAAAAGCAAAATATTTGCTAAGCAATAACTTCCAAATTGGGAACATCTGCATCACTGAATCTTTGTATTTTTCCTCTAGATCCAAAATGTGGAAAGGGGAAATAAAATATAGGAAGGAAAAAAGTGGAAGAAATAAACACTGTTCCTTTCCTCTTCCCTCCTTCTTCCTTTCTTGGCACCCGCACTGCTAACTCTTAGGGAAAGAGATTTATTCATGTAGGGCTGGCCTCTGCTAGAAGTTTCTGTTCCTCACATGTTTGTAGGTAGAGTAATGAGATTATACAAAGTCCGGTTATTGAGATGGTAGAAGTCTTATTGGTTCCTGCACACAATCGATATTCTGACAATGCCCTAATTTTTATACATAAAAAAGGAAGTCTCTTTTTTAAAATACAGAGACAGGAAGAAACATGAGAGAAGTTAGTGGTATGGAGCAAACTGATAAAGAGTATATCAGTTTTATAATGTAATATTCTTCATAGGTTTGGCTCTTCAGTTGAGTTTAATTTAGCATCATTTTCTGTGTCAGGCTGGCTTCATTTGGAAGATGGGATTAGGTGTAATGTGTGTGCATGTGTGTGCATGTGTGTGTGTGTGTGTGTGTGTGTGTGTAAGAATGTGTGTCCATGAGCACATATATGGTGACTTATCCTGGGAATTACTGAGCTGAAAGTCTTTCTGCAGTGAAAAGTAGGCATGGTTTTCTTCTGGTCAGATTTCAGAGGAACTGTTCTGCCATCTGGTCCCAGGCCGTAGGTGCCCCACATCAACTCTGCAGGACAGACCTTCTTAGATCCGCTTCTCACTTGGCCCCCAGTGTGGCGAAATGCCAGCTGCTCTCTTGGTAATCACATGCACTCCGCGGTGTTTAGTTTGCTCTATCATTTACCTCCAGAGAGCTTTTGAAGTGTTCTTCTTCTGGCTTTCCTCATTTTGCAATTCTCCAGAATGACTTTGCATGATAATTGGACTCCAAAAGAATGTCGGATTAGAAAATCAAAATCTTGCAGAAAAAATTGTAAATCCAAACAAGGCAGAAAGCCAGAACACGAGGGTATTTTCTCCCCATATGTTTTTGTCCAACAATGTTCATCTTTTCTTAAACCAAAAGCACAACTCACTTTTGTTTTCATTTTTGGTACCAAGAATCAAATTCAGGGCCTTGTGCTTGCCAGACAGGTGCGGTACCGCTGAGCTACATCCCTGGCCCGCAAAAGCACAACTCTTGATGATTTTAATGGAACTCAGCCCTCAAGGATTCCCTTTTCCTTTGCAGGGGGAAAAGCTAGGAACGGCATTGTCACATCCAATCAACTTGAGGTTGAACCTGACTTTCATGTTTGTAGGTTCATGGCAGGTCCCTGATAACCCTGGGTAACTGAATTTAAGGAACACAGTTTACCTGAGTGCATATGCCATGCTTCAGCGTGGCAAATTCAGCAACAAATGATCTTCTAAACCAGGTACATGACAGTTCTAAACCAAGACAATCCATAGGCATTCATGACAAGAGGGGACACAGATTTAAGGAGGGTATGTTAGACACTGATCAGGATTTCAGAACCTCAGATGCTTCGGTGGGATTGCATGGACCTCAAGCCAAAGGTGAAATGCAGTAAACTCCAGAAACCAAGTTACAACTCTCAGCTAGATATATGGGACACTCGCAATGAAAGAAAAGTAGATAAAGCATGAATTTGCTTAGGATCCTAAGGCTATATGTCTAAGCAGACATATCAGATATACTTCTCTAAGAGCCTCCAACTAGGCTCTTTTTCTGGATAAAATTCAGTTACTTTCGTCTGACACATAAAGAAAAGAAGATAGAAATTCACAAAATGTTCAACATGCAACATTTCTCCATAAGTTTCAGCCTGAGCTATCTAAGAATTCCAAAATCACAGAAGCTAATAAGATAGAGATATTGCTTTATTTTAAAAAAAAAGACAATTTCTTGGGACTTCCAATTATACCATGTTTTATAATGATGGTGCATTTCAACACTTTAAATACTGTGTGGTCAAATAAGGAATTATGGATGTGTCCTATGTTTTGTATTTCCTTTATATGTTTTATTTGATGATGCAGAGAAAGTGAATTATCTCAGTTTTCTCACTTTCAGTAAACTTTGTAGCCAATTGGTCACATATATTATTCAAGATGCTCCATTGAGATTGTAACCCACATAGGAATGCATGAATCTTTTTATCTACACTTTCTTACCGTCACTGGTTACTTGTGGTAATAGTCCACAGTTCTTAGCATATGTTTTAAAGGAATTGATTTCATAATAATTTTGGCAAGCATTTTGATGGTAAATGAATCCAGGTAATCACATTGGGAAGTCTATAAAATGTGTATGATTTGTTAGCTTATAAAGAATTTGTGTTATTATTCTTTGGACCTAGACTACTACTTATAAAAAAGTGGGACCACTTTTTGTAAAACTATATACCAAGAGGAGCAATCATGCTATTAGTGTTCTTTTCCAAGTGATTTCCATTTATTAACTGATTTAGTAAATTATCTCATGAATATCTTCTATATAACAACTCAGTTCTTAATCACCACAACCACAGATGCCAAAGTATGGGAGGCTTGAAAACATGATTCCAGAGGCAAGGAACAAAACGTTATCCCAACTCCAATTTCAATCCAGTGTGTATGTGAAAAGTACCAACTTTTTTCTTTATCCTGAATAAGGCAGACATTACTTCAAGAGCAAAAAAAAAGCTTAACTCATTGGAGGAAAAGACGTCAGTCTAGAGGAGATGACAAAATCTTACCCAGCGTAATATATTAAAATACCTATTTTCAGAAAATAATGTGAAAAGGCCTATGAACATTTGAGGCAAGTTGACCGCAGGCTTACTTGTCTACATGAGCGTAAACTGTGTGCCCTGTGAGGTCTTTTATGGCCATGCAAGTCTGGGAAATGTTGTGCTTAATTCTCTGCCATCACCTCACACACAGAACTAAATGTATTCGCTGGCTGGGTTCCCTCTTTCTGTCAGTAGTGCCACCATTCTCCAGCCACCCAGGCTTGAAATTTCGGAGTTAGTTTTTATCCTTTTAGCTTCCTACCCCTTAACCCTGTCACTGACCAAATCAGTTCAATTGTTTTATACCTTTTCCCCATCCACGCATATATTGCTTGTCTGGTTGCAAGAACTTCGTTCAAATACCTTTTAATTCATGCCTGCGTGCAGTTCCCTCATAAGAAGACTTTCTCTACCCAACTGGTCCCATGTGCCAGCAGCAGATTAATCTCCTTGGAGCATGACTGTGATGTTGTCATTCCTCTGCAGCATCTCTCCTTTGCATTTATCTCTGTGGCCCGAGCTGCCGATTCGTTCAGCCACAAAAGGGTCATCGGGTTAAATATGGTTGGAATAGCTGCCTGCTACAGTGTCTTTGGGAGACTCACAATGTTTTTTGGCATATAAATGATCTGAGGATTTTCACAACAGAAAAATCTGCTTCTTTTTATTTAACACTCTTATGTCTCAGATAAGAGGAACATGGAAATATGCTTTTCTTCCATGCAAAACCAATTACAGCTCCTGGATTGATTATTTCAAATCATATACTTTGGGAAATTTATTTCTCCAAAACCTTATCCTTGTCCTCCAGTCTTACATGCTACTACTTAACCAGGGCACATGACCTGGCACCAGGAATACATAGGCCTTTACAATGTATTTTCTCTGGGCGCACTAATTTCTCTTCCTCTAACTTTCATTGGTTAATTTTCTTGAGATCATTTTATCTTTCAAGAACGAATTCAATGTCAGTTCTTTAATAAAAGACTACATTCAGCTTCAGTACCAAAAACTAGACCAGTCTTCCCTGATATATACAGCACAATAATTATAACATGTATAGAATAATTCTAGATCCACTCTATCAACTTGGAAAAGATGTAATCAATACTGTCTAGTTGCAGGCTCTGATGATAAGGAGATGAATTACATGACGTCCTATGATAAGATGCCTCTGAGGTATCTGTTATTTTGGAGCCATTGCTGTAATAGTGATACACAAAGTACTAGGAAAACCTAATTTGTTCTACTTGGGAAATTAATTGGTAGCCCAGATAAAGCTACAGAAAATATATAGCCCTGAATTTAATGAAAACATTAACAAAATTATTACCATTAGATAATTAATGATAATTAAACAACATCCTGTATCAAACTGAAAAGCTACATTCCCCGAGTCTGCTTCATGTGACAGAGGCCCCTTGGTCACTGCTACAAACTGAGCGCTCCCCCAACAACTGGAAAAATATTATTAAATAAATCCTCAGTTACTTATTCTTCATGCTGCTCAAGCCCAGTTACTTTTATCTTTTTCTCAAAGGTCTGATTTTCTCAGCCTTTAATCATCGTTTCGTTTCTCTGAACTCCCTCCAAAGGCTCCATGCCCCTCTCTACTCGCCGATTCCGCAACTGGTTACTATGCTGGATAAACAGCAAAGGAATGCCATGCACAGCTATACCAAGTGGGAAAGGCTCATTTCACCAAGCACCCAACGCACAAATCCTCATTCAGACTCTCCCACCCTGTAGAGCAAAACTTGGCTGTGAATCAAAAGTGTTTTAATGGCCTGTTCATAAGAGCATTACATGAGGGTGATGATTTTTTAAAAATTCTTCTGGGCATAATATTAAACTACAGAAAGCCCCAAATAAGTACACATGCAAAGAACCATATATTTAAGGGCTATTTATGATTTCCATTATTTATTTGTTTAATAAATGTGATACAGTAAAAATATTTAAGATGTATATGTATGTGTATCTACTCTGGTAAATATATAGTTATATAAAATTAAATAAGGCATGTAATAGTTACTTTTCAAATGGTTGAAGACTTTTTCTTTTTTTTCTTTCTTTTTTGTACCATGGTGTATTTCTTACTACTGACCACAGAAAGAAAGCAGAATGCATCCCTAGTCATAGGTAAGCAACCCATATGAAACAAACTTTTGCATCATAAATTTGTAGCATAATTGAAAGAGGAAAAAGGACATTTCACCAATAAAAATATAAGAATTAGCCTGACAGAAGATTTCTTAAGCACAACAATAAAACTGGGAAATCAGAGAATTCTTCAGTAAGGAGTGGTAGAGAAAATCATCATCAGACAGGAACTGGGTACTGAGCTATCCCACCTTTAAAACACGAACAGATGAATGTCAATTTCAGATACAAAAACAAATTTCCGCTAACAGAGTGAATTATACGACCTGTCAAGGAGAATAAATATATTTCTAGGAAGAAAATAAGGTTACAAAAGCAAGTACCTAAAAAAAGAGATACATGGGCTTATGTTAAGTGATTTTAATGATCAGGAAAAAGCATGGAAATTGGAGAGTATAAAGTTCTTATGAGGCTATCATATTACTTTATGAAAAGAGAAGTAAACTATTAAGATAAATCAAAGATAATAATTATTAAAATACAACAGACACAGATATAGCAGATTTTTTAGAAAAGATATAGTAAATACCCTTCTAGCAGTAAGTTTGAGGATTATATAATTCTGTACATGTTAGCACTTAGGCAGACTATCCTTGCAACATATAAATTTTTAAACATACTTGTCAAAATATTCTTACAAAAATACCATGGAAACAAGATTTTTAATATTTTTCCCAAACTTTAAAGCGCAAAATGATTCTAGTCTGATTTAAATCTTCTGGAGAATAAAGAGTCTATATCTCAACTCATTAGATGAAGCTGGCACAAACTTGGGAATAAAGTTGTACAACAAAAGTAATGTGAAAAAGGAGAAGTTCATTTATTTATGAACTTAGATGCAAAACCTCAAAGAAAACATCAACAATCAGAAACCTCAATTATGTAAAACTGATTTTTCTACCATCAAATTAGACTGAATGCTGGAATGCCACGGTGGTTTCCATTGTGAAATCTATAGTGGCCCTCACTCTCCAATGCCCTTTAAAGGTACTTGAACCTCAGAGAGAATAAGGTAGCTGCTTGGATACTTGCATCCACTAAGTGTCTTAACTGGGATGCAAATGAAAACACTGGTGGGAACCGTCTCCTATGAGCAAGGTGTGAAAACTACATTCGATAAAGCCAGTAAGGAACGAGGGCTGGCATATGGAAAATGACATGCTCATGTCAGGAGAAAATTGGGTTCTTTACAGCTGTGTATTTAAGCTCCTCCTCACTTCCCTAGCCAGAGTTCACAAGGCAAGAATATGGAAAGAATTCATATTAATAATGAGGTTAATTTAGAAAGTCATGGACTATTGGGATGTTCTTTAAGTCTCGCTTATGGGGCTCCCAAAGGAGTAGAACAGAAAGGGAAGGTGGAAATTGGGAAAGGATTGTCAAGTGAAAATCAACTTTGAGGACGTTTAATTGTGATACCCAGAACAATCCAAGGAGTCAAAGAGAAGGTGTTTCAAACTGAGCTGAAGATTATACCCGAATTGCTCCAGATCACAGTAAGTAACAACAGAATGATTTTGAACCCCGATTTTAAATGTTTTCCCTGTTTACTGCATTGTGTATAAATCATAGCATCACTGTTTTCCTATCATTCCCCATGTGTGAGTATTTTCTCTAACTCCTCTTCTAATTTCTGGAATCTCTCCATTCAGAGTTGGAGTCATAATCAGATTTGGCCAGTTGATACCAAGGCAGCTACCCCTGTGTGTTTTTTTTCCACTGTCTCACAGGATGCCAGCACACAGCCTAAGAAGGGGAAAATGAGGTCTGTTACTTGAAGAGATGATTAAGCAAGACAAAGTCAATTAACATCTGATTACTCACAGGTCTAGGCAGGAAAATTGTTCCAATTACCCAAAACCAGTGAGCAAATTGTGAAGTAATTAAGAAGGGCAGTCATGACTGTCGACATAGGCCTGCCACTGTGCTGTTAGAAATTCTGTGGTCAGACACATCGAAGGGCAACTTTCAACATGTGGATTGGTCAACAAGTGTGCCCCATACTTAATAGTAATCCATATGTTAAAACAGGTCTTCTCTATACTTTATTTAGTCTAAGACTAAATGCATGTAAATGTATGTCAAATGAAATAGGTGTATCTACACTTTACATTTTAAATATAAAATAAATTATATTTTCTTTTACGTATAAACTAAATATAACATCTTTATAAAGTGTGACATGTATATATATGTATCTATATAGATAGTTATTCACAGTCAGAACATTTTGCAAGACTGTAGAATAAGAGGCAGACTCCACTGTCCCTGTTTACAGCCTATAATAAGCAACATAAAAACAAAGTCCACATTAGTTATGTAGACGGCATACTTTTATGAGCCTGGTAAACTTTGTTTTCATGGGCTACTTAGTCATTTCAAAATAAAGCCTAAACGAACTACCCATATATTTACTCTGTCACCAAGAATCAAGATTTGATCTCATTTATGTAGGTGGTCATTAGTGCACAGTTGTCAGGATTACTTTATCCTGTTTATGAAAGAAGCTACAGGGACCAAAATCGGATGGAGTAGCAGGAAGGTTGAAACAAGCTTCTTTCATCAAGTGGACACGTTTTGATGACATCATAAGAGTTCAGACTAGAAAGTAAGAAACTTTTGCCAGTCGACTTGGATTTATAAAAGTAATTTCTAGTGTACTTACAAAATTACTTCTTCACTAGGACAGGGGAGGGAGTCACAGCTTGTTTGATCTTACGTTTTTACACCTGTGAGATAACACAAGGAAACTCCACTCAAGGCAATGGCTTTTTGAAGAACACAAAACACACTTAATGTACCCAAGTTGCTGAGGAATTGGAAGGACAAAGCAGATGGAGAACTTTTTCAAAACTAGAAGTTTGTTTAGCATTGAGGAAATAACCCAGCTGGATTCGAATGCTTGAAAGCATGACGTATGATGGTACTGACCTTATTCTAATAGTCTCTGAGGGATGCACAAATCTTGTGCTGCTTAACGTATGATAATGTTTCTGTTTACAGAGAATACCTGATTGTATTCTCATTTACAGCTTTTTATTTAACTTATATGCTATGACTTTCTTTCAAGTATTATATTTTTAAAGGACTACATAGTTTATTATATGTTGAGTAATAAAAATAGTGTCTATTTTGTGTCCACTGTTCAATACATTCTACTAAATGATGGGCAGGCATTTATTTACCTTATTTAATGCCTATAGGAATTCTAGGCAGTGACAATTGTTACTTCTAATGTGCACATTAGAAAAATACAGTTGAGGATATTAAATTAATTTGCCCAAAGGCATACTGATTGTAAATGGATTTCATAACCAGGATTTAAACTAGTATTCTTTGAACATGACTTTGCTTTTCATTATGCTCTTTTTTACAGCCAGTGCTTATTGTATGTAATTTTTAAAAATTGATTCATTTGATAAATATTTGCTCAATTCCTATTTTTACCAAACACTAGTCCAGATGGGGGAAACACATCAATGAAACAAAATCAGAAAGCTAGGAAAAAATAAATGTAAGCAACTTTAACACGGCCCAGGAAATGATAAATTCAATGGAAAAAATGGAGGACTCTAAGGAGAGATGGAGATTGGGTAGAAAATGTCACACATTTACATAAGGTGGTCCAGGGAGGATTCCTTCAAGAGGTGGTGGGGGTGCGGGCTGGAAGGGAGTAGGCTAAGCAGGTAGTGTGTTCTGGGCAGATGGAAAAGTGGCACAAGTAACTAAGGTGAGACTAAGACAAATATGTAAGAGAAATGGCAGGGGCCAATATAGCTAAAGCAAAATAAAGCACTTGAATTTTATAGTAGGGATTTATCTCAGTGAACTAGGACCTATGTGGAAATTCATTTTAAAACAAAGGGTATTATATCCATGCAAGAACTGGTACTTTGTGAATATACTTGTCTATGCAAATATCCATTCATTCAACAAACACTGATTTAAATCCTGCTAAGAGCTAGCATTCTGGGGCATGGGAAGCATTACAGAAAACAGCAAAGATTTATGTTTTCTTGTAAACTATCAATGATCCTGACTGAGCAAGGAATATTTCAATAATTTAAAATAGGTTACTATTAGAAATTTCCTTTCACACAAGAAAGGTAGAATGGGTCATTTTCTAGTCCCTGTGAAAACAAGAGGAGAAATCTCTTTATATGTGTCTCAGGCAGAGGTTCCAAAACCCAGGCCACAGGTCAATACTGGTCCACGGTCTACAGGGAACAAGGTTACAGAGCATGTGAACAGAAGGCAGGCAATGGAAATCGTGTCTGTATTACAGCCATTCCCCGTCCTCACACTGCTCTCTCTGCCGTCGAATCAGCAGTAGTATTGGATTCTCATAGGATCATGAACCCTACCGTGAACTGTGCATACAGGGGATCTAGGATGTGTGCTCATTTTAATCACCCTGAAACCAACCAACATGTCCCATCCAATGGAACAATTGTCTTCTCTGAAAATTATCCTTGGTACCAGAAAGATTGGGGATCTCTTAGGTCTTAGGTAACTGACCCTTGAAATATCTAGGTGACATATATAATGATAAAATGTACATGTCAATGTTAATGGGCAACTAAAAATTAAATACAAATAGAGAAATTCCTCCAGTCATAAAACAGTGGTAGCATCTCATTTTCTAAAATGATACATCAATAAAATAGAATTGATAGCCAATACAGGGAGATTCTTCATTTGTCATTATTTGTCTGACATCCAATCCTGCTTGACTTCTAAGATCAGAGGGGATCAGTCATACTTAGGGTGATATGACCATAGATATATTTGTCATTATCTGTAAATGAACTTTCCTTTGCCAAAATAATGATCATTTGTCATCATTGTAAGCGAAGCACTCTTATTCAACCTGTCATTGTCAGTATGTTATTCTTAAAGAGATTATTATCAAATTACTTCTGGTCATATTTTTCAGCAGCTCTTAACTAATGAAAACTGATTGTTCAAGGGCCTCTTCCACATGCCTTCAATTCAGATTGAAAGACCTAAATGCCCACAGCCTTCCTTCTTATACCCCATTTAAAACTCCCAAAGCTTTGTTTACACTGGTCCTTCTTGCCAAGTTTATTACCTCCCATGAATCTGAAACTCCTAGACATGCTGTATATGAATAGTCTTCTATGCATGAGCACCAATCAGACAATCATTAGAAATCCAACGGGAATTTCCTAGATGACTTTTTCCCCAATATACACAGTTATCACCAATTTCCCTATATAGAAATAACTAGTTTAGAATCATGATATTTATATATTGAGAAATACAAACATTTACTGGAAGAAAGAGGTGAGTTTAGTAAGGCCATGATTTTAATTGGCAACACTTGAAAATGTATGTAGGTTCCAAAACTAATTTGGAAATATTTGTTAGTTACAGTTAAAATATAAAGGGATGTTTTAATTAATTGTTTCTGGAGTTTGCCTGGACAAGGAATAATTTGAATACAGCCAAGAAAATGATCCAAAGGGGAGGGGATCAGCAATGACACTGTAAAGATTGGAATATGTGGTATAACCACCAAAAAAGATAGAAAAACTGAACAAGTCAGAAATTATGAAAGTAGGCAACTCTGCATGTATTTAATTGAGTAATAGAGTTAAAATGTCAAATCTCTGCAAAAACCATGGGCTGCCCTATAAATGTTGCCTCCTGGTCCTAGCCTGCTGTTCTCTGGTACAGTCACTTCACTCATGGAATCAGACATCATCAGTGCAGAGAGGACGGCCAGGAAGCCTATAAAGGACAGCCAAGAAGTAAGGGACCATCTCAAAGCTGAGAAAAACAAAGACTGTCAGTCACACGCACAAACAGATTTCTCATTTACCTTTTATTGTTAAAGTTGATTGGCAAAAGTACTATTTAACTAATACAAAACTTTACTTTCCAGAAGTTATGGTGTTAAAAATTAATCCTGCCCATCCCTCTACCACCTCCAGAAATGAGTACTTTGTCACAGGAGTTTCCTGGGAACCAATAATCATAAAGCAAACTAAAAGGCAGTGTATGGAATTTCAAAGGAGATCCACTCACTGCAAGGAATCAGTGTATCAGTTAATGTACAGCCATTAACACTGGTCCTTGGTTGGGGCAATGTCATGACTTATATCTAGATATCCCCTAAAGCTTCCTAGGCTTCTAGGTGTGGCTTCTGGGAGGCGACTGGATTAAGGTTGTGTGATAACTGGATTGGTGCTCTAATTGGTGTAGCGCAGTTCTGGGTTTGCATGATGATGAGGTCTGATCCGGGTACAGGTGCTGCCAATCAATCGTCTTCTTTCCTGAATAGAATAAAACAAGACTCATTGTTCCCTGCTTTCTCCCTGCCCTGACGGGGATTGTTTCTCCTCTGCCGTGCTGCCTGCACTGGAGCCAGCTGAGTCTGGGACAAAACCTGTACAGACTTAGCTAAAATAAACCTTTCCTCCTGTTCATGTCAAGCATTTTTGTCCCAGCAATGAGGAGAGTAACTAAAACAGGCAGTAAATGGACTCTCAAGCCAGTTTTCCTACAGTAACTACACAGTGTAGATGAAATTATGTGGTTATCTGTTAATTTTATTTTTGGATGGAGCAATAAAGTCATAGGTTTTTCTTCTTAAACCAAGTGTACCTGGTTGATATAGGAAAAGGAACTTACTTACTCATATACACTCTCTCACACACAATTCAAATTCTGCGTGTTTATATCATATAAATGAAAATTTCTCCTAAAATTGTGGAACATTTTACATACGGATGTTCATCTTTTGTACTCATATAGGTGTATGTGTTTAATATGCATACAGGATATACACATATCATTTTAGGATAATTCTCTAGAGTCTATTTATTTGGGGTCAAAAGCACATTATTTGGGGCTCTAACAGCAAATTTTCTAACATTCATTTACAAAACTTATAACCCAGGTTCATTAGGTTTGGAAGATGATTACTAAAAGGAAAGTTTTCTATAAAGGGAAGATTGTCCTCACTAATTAACTCTCAAAGCTGTTAAGCTGGATATGAGGATGGGGTAAACTATAGTGCAATCAATTGATTCCAAATAAATTGATTCTAAATCATTCCTCCAAATGATGACTTACAACTTCAAATCCCATCAAGCTACAATCCTAATAACTAATCAACTAATATGAGCAAAGATTTACCTAGAGTAGCTTTGGTTTCCAACTGCCAGAATGTTTATGGACAATTTTTCTCACTAGAATCAATTCCTTTTGTTTTTATTTTTAAGTAATGATCAGATGCACAAGTAGGAGAGAGGTGGAAAGTCCTAGTAGAACCTACCAAGAGAGTGTCCCGGTCCCTGTTAACCTTTGGATGCAGCCCAAACCTTAACATCTTGTTTATGAAGGGAGACAGACAGGATGACTTCAGTGAATCCAAGCATCCCAAAGAGTATGAGAATTAAGGGCTTTTTTCTCTGATACTGAGAAAAGGTACCAACAAGAGTTTGATCAAGCTGATAGCCAATCCCCCTTCCTGAATGAACTAAATGAAAAAGATACATGTGGGTGTGGGTTGTTCAAGGGCCAAACAGCACACAGACCTGCCTGGCATGGTCATGAGTCTTGTGTTGAGTTGGCCTCTGCTAGTGGCAGTCACCGTTCCCTTTAGTGTTTTTAAACCACTGTGGTACTTTGAATCACTTTCACCTTAACACTCCAGCTGCCTTCTAATCTATGTAAGCTTAATTAGGGCTTTCCAAAATGTTCTTGAGGGTCATATCTTCAGATACTCCTCCAAACTTGCTTTGTCACGAAGGAGAGAGATGAAACCAGAAAGAGAATTAGAAGAAATTTGTCCCACTTTTGACAGTCTATGATTCACGCCCTGATGCCTCAGAGGACTTCCTGAACAAAAGTGACTGCCATCTGGTTTCTTTGGGGATGAAACATTCAGCAGTAAATATGGTTTTCAGTCCTCTGTCCCTCTAAATCCAAGTCACAAATATTGTGAGTCAGATGTTCCCACCTAGCAACCTAACAGTTACCAAGCTCAAGTGCTGCTTTGACACAGCCCATGCCACCCAGCTTCAGCTCTGTCTGGGGTACAGTTCTTGGGGAGGCACTGTAGGACTGGTTTTTTTTTTCTTTAATACACACAGACACACACACACATACACACACACGCATAGTATTTTTTTTAAGAAAGCAGAGGCATTCAGCCAAATAAACTACGTTAAGCAGTGGGTTCCATTTTAGGTGTTGACAGTGTATAATAAATCCAGGCCTACCTAACATTTACAGGAACATTATAAAATGAGTGAAATGGCATGAGCTGGTTACCAGGCCAACCAGACAAACACAATAAACAGGCCGCAGTGACAGGAGTAAGTTACACCATCTCTCCGGTCTGAAATATATCACTTTACATTAGTCTTTGACCACTTTGAAAGCTCTTTGTTTTATATTTTTCAAAATGCTCTTTTACAGTATAGATTACCATTAAGTCTTTTCAGATGAGGAAGTTTCCCTCTACCCCCAAAACTTGCCTAGCTCCAGAAAGTGAGCATTTATTTTTATTTTAACCCTAATTAAAAAATAAATTCAAGTCTTAGGAACAATGTTAAGGCTCAAATACTGAAGGTCCCTTCTGGCAGATTAAAAAGAAAAAAAAATCCCTAGACTAGAAAGAAAATAAACAATAACAGTAGTTAGTATACTTAGTTGGTTTAAATGTTCTGTTAAATGGTATTATTCCCCAGGACTGTTTAACTCTTTAACAGTCAGTCTACATGGCAAAGAATTTTTTTTCTTTCAGAGAATACATTCTATTATGAACATAGTTATAGAATATCATAGTTGGAGGCATCTTAGGACCACTTCTTTATTAGGAGGAAAGAAAATAGAAATATAGGAGATAGACTGTTTTGTTAAGCATTAAAAATAACGTCTTTTTTCACTGTATGAAACTATTTTTATTCCTGTAGCTAAAACTCTGTAAGTGAAAGAAATGCTATTCTACTTTGTACATACAGCTTCAGCTATAAGCAGCAAAGTAGAATAATTTAGAATTTTCCATATAAAATGTAATAGAGTTAATATACTTGTAAAATATATATAGAATGCTTTCACACTCAACCTTTGCTTCTGCTTTGTTTAATCCTTGCAGAATATTGAAAGATTATCAGCTGTCCTTCCAAAAAGATACATTTGTGAATACAGGAACAAATTTATCAAAGTTTGCTCAAGATATTCAAGTTTTAATGCTGGAAGTCCCAGGCCTCAGAAAAAACAGTGCTCAGCACTGGCCAAACGGGGACGGTTGCTTTGCGTATTTGTGAAGGTAATTTATTTTCCATTGTTTTGTGAAATAAGTAATAAAAACTTGTCTGTAAATTACTCTGAAGAAAATGTTGTTTTTACTTAAAACTGTTCAAAGTGACAAAGTTTTCTAACGGTAGTTTATTTGTGTATAATTAATATATGCCACGTATTTTAAATCTGATCTGACCGACTGGAACAAAGGTTTTATTAAGAGACACTTAGAATATAGGTAACTCATGCATCAAGTTCAAATTTTCAAATTGTACCTTTATCACTGAAAATATTTCACTGTTGATATGGAAAAACTAGCCCAATTTTTCACTGACTGATTCATTGGTTCTTATTATACCACGATTCTGCTTTAAGGAAAGTAACAAGATGTTAAAAAAAAAATTGGAAGTGGGTAAAAGACAATAATCTTAGAGGAAGCTCTACCAGAATTTGGTCACAATGTATTATGCATTTCCGATTTCTATAAATGATACCATGTAAGGCTTTGGCAACACTGAAATTAGTATTTTACTCTATATGGCAGAGAATTTATTGTATAGACTAAAGGAAAAGGATCAATTTTGTACAACATGAGTAGAATTTCCAAATTTTAGTTCAACCTTAAAGATTCCTTCATAATAATCTCTCTTTAATAATTCTGTTTTTGACACTTTATATGCCTTCATCCTAATAAATTACAGATTGAGAAAACTAAAATTTTCCAATCACAAAATGTATGGTAAGAAATAAATTCACAAGGTCTAATTACATTAATAGTCACACACACACACACACACACACACACACACACACACCCCTTTCGCATGAGCTTTGATGATCCCTCTCTCTAGATAGCTATGGTCTATGGAATCTACTCTTCATTCTTTTGCATGTGACGTCACTCAGTGGAGTGCTGTGTGCGTGCCACTATACCTGCTTGAAGTGCCAGCCACCAGAGATCGTGTGCATTTTCTCTCTCTTTATCTTCCCCATAAAACATGACCAACTATCCTGCTACTGACTGAGAAACGCAAGATACTTTACCATCTTGGCCACAGCTCACTGCTGTCTGCTAAATGCTCACGTGGTCCCATCTGAGACCAAAGAAATAGCCTAGTGAGCTCAGCCTAACATAGCAGCCAACTCTTAGACTCATAATTTTGAAATTCGTAATGTCATACACTCCCCAGGTTTGCTATTGCTTCCTGCGTAGTGTAATTATGACAATAGGTAACCAGCAAAATAATAGAAAATAAAGGGTCTCCATGACACACCATCCTCAAAATATTTCTACACATCCTATGAAAACTTGTATGGATATTTTGGTGTCAATAACTCATTACAGTCTTCCTGTAGTTTGATTTTACCCTTATTAAATGTGTATTTCAAGCCACTTAATACTCACATGGGCCTCCCCTATTAGAGACCTTCTCTGAAGTATTAGAATCTCATAACAGCTGGTGATTTAGCTCAGCGACGCAACTTCCTGCCTGGCAAGCACAAGTTTGTGAGTTCGATCCCTGGTACAAAAAAACCCCACCAGAATCTCATAATGTACTCCAGCTTGGCCCCATGCTTCCAAAATAAATACTGAACACCCTCCAGGGAGTTTCCTTTCCGGTAGCACATAGAACAGACTACATTATATTAGTACAAGGCAGTACTTAGCCTTCTGACTTAACCCAAGAAGGCTCTTTGAGAAGGCTCATGACATACATTTTTATCAATTCTAGAATGTAGCAATTAGCTACCACAGCTAATGCAAATCAGTCAGCTGGTTGAGCCATACATTATTGCTAGAGCCCTGCTCAATTCTAGGATAGTAGTTGTTTTTCTCGAAATGCTGATGTACTGAATCAAACACTGGAGAACTACTGCAAATCATATCACTTCCGTATTTTAGAATACTTCATTTCTTAAATACTATTGCTAACTGGCAACTCGCTGGGTTCTGGGTTCTACTCTCTACACAGAATCCAAAGAATGGAGATAAACACCAAAATTTAGGTTTCATGACTTTTAGATTATCAGAAATCTGAGTCATCTCTTTTATTAAATAAATGAAATGATTATGAAAAATTGAAAGAGATGATTAAATGCCCTATGAAAAGAGATAATGTTTTATTTTAATAATTAGATACAATGATCGGTATAATAAAACACAAAAATATTATTAGGAATAAAATACTAGAAGATGAACAGAAGAATTAAATTCTCTATTTCAGATAAGAACTGAGAATCATGCAAACTATAAAAGTTTGATTCATCTTGGATTACAAGAAGCAAGACTGTGAATCCTACTGTAAATAGCTTTACATTATTTTTACTGGATCTTTGCCCATTTCCACTTCATGACTTCAAACTAAAACAAAAAAAGAAAAAATGATGTGAAATACATATCATATAGACCAGCTATGGTCACTCCTATCTTTGACATCTACTCTCAGAATATAGTCATCAATCTAAAAGAATGTGAAATAATGAGAAAGAATATTACTAAATGTCACAAACTACCTTGAAATGTAGTATCCTTAGTTCTTGGTTTCCTTGTTTAATAATATTTTACCTAAATAGTAAAGAAATAAATTTTGAAGTAGTCTACAACTTTTAACTTCAGAAATCGTATTTTTAAAAAGAGACTGAGTAACTGTCCACAGCTGAATCAAACTACTCCCAAGCATGAGTCCACACTAAGGTTGTACTCAGGTTCACATCCACGGGTTATTTACCGTTACCTCTCCCAAGCCGTGCTTACCACGGTGTTGGAAGTCTCCAAAGGAAGGGTGGGGTGCTCCTGGGACTCCTGTTCTTTTGCCATTTTTAGCTGCCTGCAAACTTTCCTGGCTGCCACCATTTATAGACTTAGGCTCCATGGCTTTGCCAAATAACAAGCGTCTGGCTCATGGACCGTAAGGTGGACTCCTATTAAATGGAAACATGGCCACCGTGCCATAGGAAAGCAACGAAGGGGCTTGAAATGTCAATTTGTGAAAAGTCAAGGTTAATGGAGTGCAAGGTTTTTACAAGAGCACCGCCACCCTGCAATGACTAATTAAACCTAGTGAGGTCCAGACGGCAAGTATCTTTAAAGATGTCAATTATAGATTCAAATGTTTCTGTGTGACACTGTTTTCCTAGAAAGATTAAGTAGTCATGATGACTTCTTTTCAGTGAGAAGGCACCATTTTATTCCCTCAGTGATCTGGGCAGTGCTGGGTCCTGGTGGCACACCCCCAATGTATGCTGCTTTCGTGAAGCACCCTGGGTGTAGAGCAGACATCCTTTAAATTTGAAATTTTATGGCCAACTCAGAAAGATGAGCACATTTCTGGTGAGCAATCAAACTGTCTCTACTTATCTTGTCACATTCTGGCATGGTTACTCAGGCTTGACTTTAAACAGTTTAAGCAATATAATTATTGAATGCCTACTGGAGCTGTATAGTGCTCTATGATAATTCTATTATCCTAGCTACTTCCTCCAGGCAAAAGACACAGAAAGGTTCAAGGACATAAGAGGGATATTGAAACTCCTGTGAAAGATGAAACCAAGTTGCATAAATATGAAACATTTAAACCTATTAAGGCTAGAGAAAAGTTTGAATGGTGTATGTACTCAAATCCTTTCACTATGGAAGAAAATGCAATTAGAACATTTTCCTCATCACTGAATCTCACAGACAGCATTCATCCAGCTAATTTTTGGCTCAATGGTTTTCTGTAGGAATGTTCTAGAAGTGTTAGCAAAATGTTCTATGTTGAAAATACCTTAACAAATTTTGTCTTAAGCCGAATTTAAAAAGTTTCTAGAGCACAAGATTTCTCAGGTGTTTCACTGTGGAATGTCATGAATTTCTAAAGAGGAATTAGATATTGTATATTTGCCACCCACATACACATATGTGTCAAATACTTTTATATTTTTTATTATTGAACTCTTTAAAAAATGTAAATTAAGTACAGTACTAAGTAAGATTTCCAGAAGAAAAATGACAAAAATCTGTCATTTATGAGTACTGATTGACAAAGGAATCAGAATAGTGTGGAATGAAGTGATAAAGCAAGGAGATTTGTTCACTCCTTGCTTTGTTTCTCAATATAATCCTTATATAAGATGTCTAAAGACCATGAGGAGAAAGATTTCTCATGGTAGTCCATGGTAGGCCTTAAAGATATTTAAAGGCCATAGGGAAAGAGGGAGTGAAAGGAAAGGCATGGAGTCTTTCAGAAACAAGCTGATTAGTTTGTGGAACTTTTCATATTCTCCAAACAATGATGAGGTCAAAAATATTTCTGAGACTGCAAGGCTAAATATAGATAGATGATAGATAGATAGATAGATAGATAGATAGATGATAGATAGATAGATAGATAGATAGATAGATAAATAGAAACTGGTGTAGGGAAACTTTGAGGGTTTGTGCTGGTGTATGAAATATAAACACCAGCGACCACCCTTCTTTTGGGAGAAGTACTATGTAGATAAAATAGAAAAGAGTTTAGCAAAAATAAGACACAATTCACATAGAAATAAAGTTACTTGTAATGGGAAGAAATTTAAAGTTTTTCACTCCAGCAAAAAGAATTATAGATCTAAATTATATAATATGAAAATAAGAAATAAAAATAACAGCAGAGAGCAAATTGAATGACTTAAAGAAGATATGTCTTAGTGAGTTGTGAACAAGTCCAGGGACGCAGGACTGCATGAGATAAAGGTCACTCTGTGTGTGTGTGTGAATGTGTGTGTGTGTGAATGTGTGCACACGTGCATGTGTTGAAGTATAGTTGCTGCAGAACAAAAAAATTGGAAATGATTTGACTTTTATGAACATTACTCTAATAGTCTACCACTCTTTATTTATTGAACAATTGTATAAAAGTATAATGCACAGATTTAAACATTTGCAAATTCGAAATGTTCCATTCAGTGACTTTACTCTGCTCTCTGTTGCGGAAGTGTGGCTTTAGAACATTTCCTTCACCTTGTAAGATCCCTCCTACTCTTAGAGGTGACTCCACTTCCAGATAAATAATAGTGTACTCTTGCTCCTCTTCGTTTTCTGCAGGTAACATTTCCTCCCATTTTTGTATCCAAGTAAATTTTACTTTACCTTTGGCTTCATTTTAAGTAAAATTTCTCCAATTAGCCTGCATTAAAAGAAATAGAAAACCTTTGAAAATCATCAGAAAACAATCATAAAACCAAACAAGTAACTGATTCTTAAACCTATACTGTACTTATACTGTGGGAGTTATAAACGTGTTAGCATACATTTGTGTGAATATTCTTTTAACAAAGAAATGATAAATGTTTGAGATGAAAGATAATTTTGAATTTATCAGTATGCAGTGTATTAATACATTAAATTTCAAAATGCCCCTTATAAAAATGAACAACTATCATCTGTCAATAAAAAGCAAATGATCAAGAAAATAAAAATCGCATAAATGTGGGATATATTTTTGTTCCAACACAGAAAGAAAAATATTATAAAACATTTAGTGGGTATGAAACAATCTGGTACCAAGAAGACAATCAAAGATGTTTCTCTGTGAGCAGACACTTCAGAAACAATTAGTCTGGCTTGGTGAATTTACAGAAAAGTATATTTGGTCAATCTGGAAGAAAACCCATGATAGGTCAGTGGATTTCAGAGACAGCCAGACTGGTGAGCGAGGGCTATGGATTTGGCATAAAGTTTGAGAAGGGGGCAGAAATTGACCACATGGAAATCGGTGCTCAGAGAAATTACATCTGGAAGGAAAACTTTCCAGACTGCTGGCTGCTGAAAATGTCAAGTTGTTTGAAAAACAAACACTGTGACAAAACAGATATATGGGACGAAGCCTTGGTGATCCCACAAAATAGCACATACTAGTTGGCACAATGAACTGACTTCCAGACCCTAAATACTGTCCTAATAAGTAAAAGAAGAAGAAAAAGGAAACTTGGGGACCCACATATAAAACTTCAAAACCAACCCAGCTGCCTATATGTGCTTCCTGCTCTTTCATTCACACAGTCCTAATTGAATATTTTCTGTCAGACTCAATACATTCTCAAATGACTCAGCCTACTCTATCTGGTTAAGGGTACATTCCTAAACTCTGAAAATACAGTCTAAATATTTGATATATACTGAAAAGTTATCCTCATGAATACTACAAAGATAGAATCCAGACAAAAGTAAAGAAATATGTACAAAATTACCCTGCAATTGGAATAGTCCTTCAACAAGCTGATAATCGAGCCTGTAAAGTAGCACTTTGACATTAGGTTGGTCATGCAAGATAAAAGGAAAACTGTCCAAAGAGAGAGAGAGATAGAGAGAGAGAGCAAATCTGGGAATCTAAAAAAATATGGTGTGATTATACAAAGTCTAAAAGTTACTCATTCTCTCAGAAGATATTTGTGGTTCACTGGTAAGCTGCTTGGAGTTTCTATTGTGGTTTCTTTATTCTTTCTCAAGCTTAAAATATTCCATCTGTATAAGCGACAGTGCAAAAGCAATCTACCTGGTTCTTATCTACTACGTGCCCTTTCTGTTCCCTCAAATTTCCTTCACTGCTCGAACAGTGCTTGGTCTGGTCACCCGTGTTATCATTTTGGTATCATCTACTGGGTTTTGTATTTTGAGATTTCACATTTTCTCATGTTTACTAGGTCCTATGTAAATAATCGATGAGAAAAAGTATAATGATTAGGAACACTGGCAAAGAATGTCATTTGTGAATTTTTTTTACTGGAGTATAGGAGATAAAGTGACGTAGACATAAGGATTCATGTGGCACTGGTCTGCACTCCGCTTTCAGGTGGGATCAAGTCTGGATGGTGGATAGGGTTGTCAAAATCATTTCAGAACTGTAGGCAATGTGAACCATTAGGCCAACAATTAGCACTTTTTTTTTCCATTTTCTCATTTTAAAGAGAAAAACAATTTAAAAAAACAATGAAAAAGAATTTCAAAACAAGATAATAGGAGAATAACAATACTGCATACTGTTATCTTCAAAGTAGTTGCTCAGATTACAAGATATAGGCATGAAAAATTGATCAAGCAATATAAACACAAACCATTCTTTTCAATGGATTAATAGAAATTAGTAGTATATAATTATATATGTATTCCTTTCCCTTTCTTCTTTTCTCTTCTCCCCAGTACCAGCTGTTCTTTCCTATGGAGCTGTGTATTCCCCTTTCACAATGGCCATTGTAAATTCTGGATCTTACCTACTCTTTCATTTTCTTGCAGTAGGGAGACAATATGATGTTTACACATGCACATCTGACTTATTTCTCTTATGAGTATCATCTCCAGTTGTAGTCATATACCTATAAAAGCCTCAAGATTTTCTTTATAGCCATGTAGTACTCCATTATATAAAAATACTTCATCTTTTTTATCCATTCCTCAGTTAGAATTCCCTTTATTCAAAAGCAATGGTTTTAATTTCCTTTTTCTTCTTAAATTGTATGCTTTTTAATCTAACAGATAAACCAAGATTACAAAAGAGGAAAAACAAAAATGTAAGTATGGATAAATACACAAAAGTAAAATATACTCCTAATCCCAACTCTCAGGGTGAAAGAAATCACTACTTATATGTGGTGTATATTCTGTCAGCAGAAGATGTACATACACACATAGCAACAGGCACACACACAAACACACAAGAACCCAGCAGCTCTGGTAACTAACAAGCCTGAAACAACAATGGCACTTTTACCTTACTCTTGTGTAATTCAGAAACATGGGCTGGCTTCACCTGAGAGATCCTTCTGCAGCCACTGAGTTAGTTGGTTCTGTTTCTGGGGGTTGTTTAGGGTAGCTAGGTCATGATTATTTGCTCACCAGGCCTCCCGAAAGAAGTAATAAGTCAAGTTCCAATCTGAGAAATCTTTCCAAGCCTCTAATTCTGTCCCTTATGCCAATGGTCCATTGGCAAAGCAATTCACGTGGTAAACTGAGATTCCAGGAATAGAGACATAGAATCTGCTGTTTTTAGAAAGATCTGTGTTGGAAGAATTTGTGACTATAATTTTGATACAGTGTCTCCCTCGTGCAGTTCAGACTGATCTTGAGCTCAGTTCGTAGCTCAGGCTGGTCTCGAACTTGTAACAATCCTCCTGCCTCAGCATCTTGAGTGCTAGGATTACAAGTGTGTGCCACCACGCCAAGCAGGGATTTATTATTAACATTTTTGTTTATAATTTTTAGAAATACACAGTACTATGCTAAATTATAATGTGATAAAATCATATTTCCATATCAATGTGTATCACTTTATTTTCCTGTTTCATCTAGGTGTAGAGTTTTGTACTCTTCAGTTGTAGCACAATTTATTCAAATTTAGGACATTTCCAACTTCTCTTGACCAAATGGTCAGGAGCATTTTTGTGCATTCGCCTTTTCAGCTATCCACAATTACTTTCTTACATAACCACTCACCAGCTTATTATCTTCAAAAACACAGACGTTGTTTATGGAGACCTGGAGAAAAAAAGACTGGAAAGAGCAAAAATGAAGACAAAAAAAACCTTGTTTCTCAAAGCTTGTCACCAACAATAAAAGAAAATTAAAAGGACAAGAGGAAATGATAATTATTAAACTTATCATGGGGACCCCTTTGTTCACAAAGAACAATTTCTCAGTGTGTTCTGAGTTTATCCACTTTTGGTGTGTTTGACATCCTCTGGCATTCTGTTCACCAGCAGCTCAGCCTTTTCTTCATATTGTCAGTCCAGCCGCCTGCTCGAGCCTTGGCCTGGAGAGTCGGGCTCTCCTGCCATTGCTGCCTTTGGCACAGAAGAGACCACTGCGCTGAGTTTGGTCCCACTGGCAGTCACAATCTTTGTGTCATGGCTCAGCGTCCCCACCTGCTTTTCAGCCTTCTCCAGTTCTCTAAGTACTTCCTCATTATTTTCTTCTATTTCAAGAACAAGGGAAAAACTTTAGCACTCAATGTGCACCTGTATGTTGTGGGCACCCAACAAGCAAAACAAGCGAAGAATAAAATAAACACCTTATTATACTCAAACTGGATGAGGTCCAAAGAGATGTCTGAAAGCTTTTGTCTGCAGAAAACCAAACTCCTAGCACCGATAATGGTTGCTTGATGTCAGAGATCTAATATGAAGTAAAGTTCTTTGCAAACAAACTGCAAATACCATAAAATCATATTATTTTCAACTTCCCTGTTAGTGGCTTTGTTATACTGCTGTAATTACAGCAGAAATCCCTGCAAACGGAAGAGAAGAATATTCTAAGCTTGTCATGAGTTTTTATACATGACTTGTGAAGTTAAGATCACATAAGTGATTCTTTTTTACTTATCTAATAATCAGAGAAGTTTAGAATAGGAAAGGAATGATTTTGAAAATGTGCATCAGTTGGTCTACTTATCTCTATTGCCTGATAGTTGCATTGATAGAAAACATTTCATTCTATTCATCTTGTGCTTTCTACTTTCTGTGACTTTTCTTTCGGCTCCTGATTCCTAATTTGAGTATTTGTGTAGTAATTTTGATTATGATACATTGCAGGAAAATACTACTTTGGAGAATAAATGTTAGTCTTTTATAAAATATCCTTGTAGAAAAAGATTAAGGCAAAAACCTAGGATGGGAGACCTAAGATCCATTTGTGATGTAAAGTTAGAAGATCATAGAATTCACAATAATTCATTTTGGACTAGATAATGAGATGTAAATAATAAAATAATTACACAATTTTGCTATAATTTCATATCAGAAATGAATACAAAATAGGAAAACAATTATTACTTGAGTTTTTATTTACTAGTTGCTCAAAAACTTATGCAGGACATAATACAATATATATAGTTAGGTACGTGATTAGCATCTATGAGATCTAATTTTCTCCCAGGAAATAAGAATGCGTCCATTTGTGGAGAAAGAGCAGTTTCATTTTAAGTATAACTACTGCTATCCTTGACAAGCCTGCTGACTGTAGAGAAACTGTTTATTGATTCAACCTTTCCATAACCCTCTACTAAAGTAAACATGTCTGAAACAACTATGTAAAACATCAAATTTCACTCATCTACTTCTTTATTCAAAGAACTTGGCATGGGCCACCACTATATTCAAGGTCCCTGTAGAACAGAGGACCTGCATTTTATGTGCTATGATAATCCCCACCCCAATGCAGTCATATGTTTGATTAATTTTTTGTCATGAGCACTTACGTCTAGTGCCCTCTTTCATGTCCTCGCTCTCTAGTTAATTACTAATGGCTAAAACTTGAGTGTAGCCTCATTATAATACAGCCTAGTGCATGTCACTTTCACTTTGGTATAAGTTGATATAGGCATCTTTTCTATAGATGGGCAAATTTGCCCAGTTTCCACATTCTTGAAAATTTTAACTTTTTGATAATGATGCTGTCTTGCCTCTGGCAAAATTTTCAATAATAATCCAAAATAAGAATCTTAGATGTGCAATACATATCATTTTTGTCTTTGATAAACATGGATTTTACCCAAAATGAAGTTAATCCAATATTCTCACATTCTGTGTTATAACTTTTGCAGTATATCTACCATCATAAAGCAAACACTATATCAGCTTTTGCATTCACGATTCAATCTTTCACTTGACAAATACTTATTGACCATCTTCTCTCCATGAGATACCATAGCAGGTGCTGAAAACAGACATGTGAAACACAGTCCTTATTGTGTAATAATTCATGATAATAATTCTCTAAGAGAGAAGTTTAAAGACACTATCGTGATAATTCTGGCAATTCCGCCAGATAAGTTGGTAGGAGAAAGTAACTTGATTTTCAGGCATTTGTGTTTGGCTCAGAAAAGCCATTGTTTTGACTCTTTTTTTGCTCTTTACAGTGATTTTTGGTTTCCACTGCTTTCTAAGGCAACTCTTCAAACACAATGATCATGTCCTCCCTAAGGAGCAGTGCGGCTTCCCCTTCATTTTCCATAGTAATCTACCCGCTTTTTCCTGATTAACCTAAAAGTTATAGCAAAATAAAAGGTATACATTTTAAAACAAGACATTGCACGCACAACCTTCTCATATATTATTTTAGCTTCTGCACTCCCCATCACAACCCATTGATTGCGTTCTGCTCCTCATAATTATTTGACTATATTCTGAATAAGATTTAAGGTATGGGAACAAAAATAATATTTTACAGTTTGGCCTGTATTGTCTAATTGAGCATAAAATTATAAGATGGCAGTAGAATGATACAATGCAGAGATTTTAATTTTATGCCCATTACTTAGTCCGGCAGAACTCACAGCATGACTGGTCAGTAGTGAATATTATACCAGGGTCTGCATGTGTTTCATGCAGGATATCGAGTAAAGATGCTCAGATCTAAACTTCTTTGAGAAAAAAGACCTTCAGATACTTTGTAGTTATTCATTAAATCTCCACTGTGTGCTGTAGGCAGATATTACTTTATTATTTTCCTGAATATAACAGGTTCTTTAGTTAGCTCTATGTGAAGGGCTAAGGTACATAAGGACATATTACACATAGTAAGAATATTTAAATAGTTGTGTAACTTTACGAATATCTCTGGGAACATTTTCAAGCAATTTTGAAATGGTATGTTCAGCAGTCAGATTAGTTAGATATAATAAGTGTTCATTTCTCTGTTTAGTATCACGCTCAGGGAGTTTACTCCCCAAACCGAACTCATTAGAAGAGAAATCATGGTATCCTCACTCCTCACGGAAACCTCATTACCAAGCTGTTCAAACCAGTATTGGCCATTCAACATGGCTCAGACAACTGCCAAGCTGTCAAAAATAATGCACTGTAGTGCAGAATATATTCTGAAATATGTCTGTCTAAGTTAGGATTTATATTCTGCTTGCCATGTAACCTCAGTTAAGGAATTTAATTTCTTAGGGCTCCAATGTCTCCAGCAGTAAAACTGCATTGTAATGAGACCTATGGTTCAGTGTTGGGATTAAATGAGGTAACATATTTAGAGTATAGAAGAGAAGCTGCGAATGCAAAACAAACGAACAGCCAGGTATTCAAAATAATACCTGTGGGCATGAGAATTAGGAAGATATAGCGGGATTAGGGTGGCAGCATTCATGGCTCTAAATGTCGGTTGAAGAAGCAGTCACTCAAGCCAGAAATAAGAGATTCTATTAATTCATTACATGCAGCAGTCGTAACGGTCCGTGCTTATTAGAGAAACAGATTGAATGCAAGATGCATAAACATATATAAGAATTTACAAGGTTGACATACAATGGCTATCCACAGTCAGGAGTGGAAAAGCACAAAAGGTCTCTGCACACTGGAGATCCAAAGGGTCCAGTAAAGACCTGGAGCTCACTTCAGAGTCCTGCGCTTGTCTGTATCAGGAGGCTGAAGTGTCTGTGCTGCAGGCAGAAGCGTCTGCCCTGGAAGCCCGGAGACCATGTTCACGTTGAAGGTGAAGACTGGAGGTCCTCCCAGGAAAGAGAAGTGAGCTCCTTTAGCACGAGTGACAAACTCACCTAGGATGGGTCCTCTGTTTTTAGTCAGTCCCCTCAACCACACCCTGAACTATGCGGATCCAACTTAATTGGGCTTTTCTTACTCTAAGTGGCACAATCAGTTAACTATCACAACCCACCACTTGTCAACTTGATAACCAGACACTTCTTTAAACCGGTGATGGAAAACCTTTCAGAGTTTTCAGTGATACCAACAGCCCGCTGTGACATGTCTTGTTACAGGTTTGCATCCCTGTTTTAAACCACAGTCTCTGGATCCAAAAGACATGTTCATAATCATGCCTACTGTGTTATACCTATTCTTCCTACAAACAAATGTATTCATTCTCTTTTCAAATTAGAAAGTTTTGTTTGAGTGATGCTTACTCCTAACATTTCCTAACTTTAATATTATAACATAAATTGAAAAGTACTTAAAAAGCATTAGTAAGTCTATCCACATTACGTTACATAGAAAGCATATTAGGAGAGAACCATCACACTTACAGTCCTTGTTATTACAGCTGATCTTGGAGTCATAGCTGATATTTAGAACCAGCTTCTTCTGTTACCCGTTCTGTACTGTGGGCTTTCAGGAAGTACCTCAGCAGATCTTGGTTCTTTCCCTGGTGAGGTGACCCACACTGTCATTCCTTGAGGTTCTATACCATTTGTCTTCCAGTCTGCATTGAGTTGTTGTAGTTTTCTATTGACATTAATAACAGGGTATACTAATATCAGGAGGTGTCCTCACGGATCTCCTCCACTCCAACTATATTCTTTCTCTTCTCTATTATGGAGCAATAGTCCATTTTGTCCTTGATAGTTGGTGAATCACCCCTGCCAACACTGTAATTCCCTTTTTAGTTTGTTTACTCGGAGTTATGAGAATACCAAAATGACAAGGGAGAAATCATAACTTCAGTTTAATGGCATCATTGTTATACTTCCTACTACAAGCCTTCCTCTCTTTGTAACTAAGAATTTTAAGCCAGCAATGCATAAGGTCATGAAATAGGAGAAAAATTTTGCTAGTTGATGATCACCAGGGTTATGGTGAGTGGTACCATCCCCACTTCCACCCCTGGATTCCTAGGTCCATGAATTCTGGCTATGGTAGGCAAAGTACTGTACAGCAGATACTGATTCAAAACATAAGAAGTCTTCTGAAGAACTTTATCCCAGAGCTGCAAGCTATTTCCATCTATTTCCATCCATCTATATTGTTACTATGTCTTCAAAAAACCATTCCACCTTTCAATCTAGCCACTTCCTGATGGTGAGGAACACTGGTAAAATCAGTGAAAGCTATGATAACGAGCTCAGTGCCTCACTTCTTTGACCATAAAATATGCTCCTTGGTCAGACATAATGCTGTGTGAAATTCCATGACAGTGGATAAAGCCTTCTGCAAATCCATATTCACAGATTGGCATGGCAGAGGGGCATTACAGAGGAGAAACAGTCCATGGCATAGCAGACAAAAGCATCCACATCAGCAGTAGGGGCAGCAGCGAGCAGCATGCCTGCCTCTCCTCTCTTCCTTCGTTTTACAGTCTGTGAGCCCACAGATTGTGCCTCCCACATCCGGGGTGGGGTTTCCATTATCTACACCTTTAATTCTGGTATCACACTCTTAATCCACATTCACACACTGTGGTCCAACCAATTTTGAAACTCCCCACAACTGCTCTTTCCTAGAACACCTGATCCTTTGCTAACAAAAGTAATCAACTCAGACAAACCTATAAAAGGGTACAAATGCCCTCCTCTTGCTCTCCTCTTCACCTATAATTTCAATGTAAGGCTTCCTACTTGCTGAATCCCACCAGAGCCAGATGGCAAGAACACTATGAATGGAATTCATACAGAACTCTTTCTGGGTTAGAAAACGGGAACAGAAGGGTAGAGGATCTGTTTGGACCATGGCGAGATCCCACGCTGAGGCCCACCTGGACACAGGGATGGAGACTCTGCTACATGGGTGACCTCTTCTGTTTCCTACCCTTCCTATCTTTGGGTTATATATGATACCTGTGCATTGTTCCGGACACATTTCCTTTTTAGCCCAAGCTGTTGGCATGCTTTCTTTAAAGTGTAACAAACACAAATGCTGAGAACCGCAAAACACACGCAGGGAGTCTCTGACTACAAAGTTTTCAAAAATGTCTCATTCCCCCGTGTTCCCTTGTGGTAAAGCACTGCCAGCACGTGTGCATTGAATGCTCATCACTCAGTGAACTTCGTGGTTACGTGCTGGACTGTGCTTAGATGTATAAGTGCAGGGGAACATTGCAAACTTTCTGGGTCATAAACTCATTTTTCTTGGTGCTTATTTCATAAATTTGATTATTCCCTTAATCTCACAGTTGTAGTGAAGATTGTCCCCACTTGTGCAATCTAGGCTTAAACTTTTACTGCTGCTAATTTCTTATTGTGTTAGGGAAATATTTGGATTTTCCAACCTCAAGCCATTAAGACAGGGAGAAGTTTTATTAGGGAGTAAGATGTGGTGAAAGATAAACTCTGTAATAGCAGAAACAATATTAAGTGACTGCTAAGGCTCAATATAGATTATGAAAATCAGTGATGAGTGGCAACTTTGGGATCTGTAATT